>QTSX02002383.1:0-18261 GCA_014839935.2 Entomophthora muscae
AACTTGAACTTTGCAAAGTGTCTATGAGTTCCTGCATTTTTAAAAATTCAAATAAAAATACAAAGAATTCAATTTAATTAAAAAAGGCTATCCTGCAAAAGTGATTTGAAATTTGGACCAAGGATTTGACAATCCCGCATTTTTACGTTCAGGTTCTGAATTTACAGTATATTTATCAAATCATATTACAAGGAAAAGTTATTTTGAGTTCTAAACAATCACTTGTTTATAATATAAGTGGAACAGGCTGCATGATGCAGATAAATTCAGTTCTCAATGTTTAAATATATAATAAATGAACCTGTACTCAAAGAGCCTTTAATAAAAACATTTTTAATTATTTTGTATTATTTGACATGTTTGTGACTATAACTAATGTCCTATAATATATTTAGATATATTACTAGTATAATTTAAATATTATAATTTTAATATTAAAATTATAATTATAAATCTTAAAATTTATCTATTGAGTTTAAATATTAAAATTTAAATATTTTTATAAATTGTGAATTATTTAATATTGAAATATTTAATATTAAAATTTTAATAATTAAAATTAAAAAATTAAAAAATTAAATTTTAAGTTGCAAGGAAAGATGATTTATTGGGGGATGCAAATTGCAAAGGGGTATGTGATTATTCTGGGATATTATTCCCCAAAATTATATTTTCTGCTAATGTGTCCAGTTGGGACCATGTACTCTTCTGTATGTGGTGGACAACTCTGGCACCAATTGCTAGAGGGGTGGCAGTCAGCACCCCGGTGGTGGCTGGGCGTCTTATAAAAGGCAATATTAAAAGCAAATTAACAAGGAGTTGGTTCTCTGGAGGTATTGTGTACCCGTACAACAAAGCTAACGTAAAATAGTCTATTGAGCAACTTGTGATATTGCTGGTATGTTCAAAGCTACAGATAAATATTAGCCTTGCCAATGTACTCTACCTAATCCTATGCAAGAGCACTACAGACTACAATAGAATAGAACTTTGAATCTAATTATGTTTATTGATACTGGAGTACAATCTAGCCAGTGGCTGCAATCTATCCAGGTGTAACTATGAACTTGTTCTCATCCTTTCAGGTGTCTATATCAATATATACTGCAACAACCCTTGTTCTTGTCCTTTCAGACAGTTCTCAGTGGCTACCTTTGCAATAGGTCTATCTTTGCTAGCTACACCCATCCTGATTGGCTGTCCTTGGCACGTGATATGCTACTGGCCTTAGCAGGCGTCCATGGCACTTCAGCTACAGTCTAGGCTCTTCTTGAGCTAGCCTACTGTCGTTTATCAATTGGCTGTATCTTACACGCCTATTATTGCGCTGGGAAACTACGCCGTATTTAGTTGGTGCTTAGAAATTGTCCCTGTTCAGCCCTCCTACATTGGAAGGTAGAATTCCGGTATTCCATTTGCAGGGTTTAATCAGTGATCCTTTTCTGGTTGGCAAACCTCCTGCTTATTAATGCAACAAGTCAAATTAGGGATTATACGCCGTATAATAGCAGACTCAATCCATTAGTGACTCAAAGGATTATCCGCCGTGTAATACTGACCCAAACTGATAAGGAACTCAATTATACGCTGTGTAATACTGATCCAAACTCAGTATTTCTTAGCCATTTGTATATCACTTGTTTGATATGAACATATAAGTCCATCAGGCTGTGTTGAGCTGAGTTGATACAACATCCAGTAGGGTAGAATAGGTGATATACAATTGATGATTTAGTGATTACACGCTGTGTAATCAATGATATTCACTATATTGGCTAACGTTTATACAGCGTATAATAGTTACATCAATTATAATAACGCAAGCAATATACAGCGTATAATCACATCACATTGGGATAATCAGTGATAATATGGCGTATAATTGTTACATCTATTATAATAAACTAACAATTACACAGTGTATAATAACTACACTTGATTAAGTGATAACCAAATGATAATACAGCGTATAACTGATTAAGATCTGCGTGCAATGATTAACCTGATCATTTGTGGTCAATCAGCCTAATCTCACACAGTCATATAGGACATGCTCTACGGTTTGGTAGCCTGTGGTGTCTTCATTTATCCAGTGCCAGCCAGCAGATGTCCATTTGAAGGGGGACGTCCTCCAGCTTCTTCATGTTGGCCTTCATAATGCAGTGTAGTACTACCCCAAGGTAAACAGCAAGATGCAGTTGCTGTGAGGTATATATTTCTGCAAGTAAGCAGAATTTCTTGTAGATTATAACTAATTGATTTGTATAGGCTGTGTTTTAAAATTGAGTAAAGGAGAGTTGGGCATTATGGAGGCATCTGTGACCCATGTCTCTGTGAACAATATGAATAAAGGTTTCATCTTATTGACTAAAAATGCATTGCCTGTTTGATTTGATATGGATTTCATTAAATTATTGAATATTGTGGCTTTGATGTTTTCTTGTGGAACTTGAAATTGACTTTTTTTCAGGTTTATTTCATGTTTTCATAGTTGAAAATGGAAAAAGTTCAAGGCATTCAAATATATATTTGTCAAAATTCATCTTGACATTTATTTGGATATCCATCATTCCTTTGAAGTTGATACTTGTGCCTACTTCATAGGCTTCTCTGTCCCAGGTTGAGCTTCCTTCTAGTGCTTTGAATTTCCTATTCATTGCATCTTTTTTTGCATATTGATTGATGTTATTTTGTACTATTTTATTTATTTATTATTTATTTATTTGTTTTACAGGGGCTACCAGTGATTGGTAACCCCCGTGGAACCAACTCAGCGTAAAAGCCGCCACTTCCACAACCTTGTCCCCCTCCCTAGTTATAACTAAAGTAAATACAATTAAAACATAAAAAGACTTACTGATTGTTTCCCCTGCAGTCCCTTCAGCCACAGGCGCCTCTTCAGCAAACTTCATGAGCGTTGTCTGCTCTTCATTTGATTTCTGGGTTTGATTTTCTTTATTTTCTGTGTTACTTGTGTTTCCTCTTGATTTTCATTAGTTGAATTATCTTTGTTTTTGAGGCACTCCTGCTTCTTGACTGTGTTTTGTTTTCATCTGTTTCCATTTGATTATTTCCCTCTTTTTTGGTGTTTATTTCCTTTGGTATTTCAGTTCCTTCAATCAGTTTGATCTTCTTATTGTTTTCATTGTCCCCTTGCCAGAACTCCCACAAATTTTAGGCCATGTTGTTGAACTTCAGACTTGATAGGATTGTTTCCTGTAGATTGAGCAACACTTCTTGGTTCTTTTTGTCTATAATTTTTCCTAGTTTATTCAGGGCATCTTCTTTTGACTGGATTAGTGTCAGGAATATTCCTGACACTTACAGTTGTGTAATCAATAAACTGTCACCTGCTGCCAATGTGAAGGCGCCCACCGCCACCAATCAGATGTCCACTGTCAATGTTCAGACATCCGCCGTCACCAAGCAGACGTCCGCCACCAACGTGCAGACATCTGCTGCCATAAAGCAGATACACACTGCCACCATGTGAAAGCCTGCCACAACTAAGTGGCCACCTGCTGTCAGCATGCAGGCACCCGCTGCCACCAAGAAGACGTTCACTGCCACCACGTGGGCCCCTGCCGCCATCACGCAGAAGCTTGTCACAACCAAGCTGTTGCCCACCGTCAATGTGCAGGCACCCGCCGCCACCGCACAGGCACCCACCACCTCCACGCAGAAGCCCGCCATCACCAAACTGTTGCCCACTGCCAACATGCAGATGCTTGCTGCCATTAAGCAGATGCCCACCGCCACTGCACAGGCGCCCACCACTCTTGCCAGCCCCACCTGCAAGCCATTCTCAAACCAGGCACCCATGGGACAGCCTGCCACCTGCCAGCCTTTGCCCTCCCATGCCAGCAGGCCAGTCCCCATCCACTCCTTTGGGAAATAGCCTGATCAGGAAATCAGGAAAGGCAATTTCCCCAAAGCCAAACTTGGGAGGAACTGCTGCCCAATTTGGGAGCCTATCAAATGGGGAATGAACTGACAGGCTATCCAACAATAGAAATCATGCACCAAATTTAGTAAATGAATTTGGATGCATGAAGAAGACCAAACTTGCACTATGCCAATGCCAACTTGGATCCAGCCAAACCTTCTCAATTGCCAGCCACCCAAGCCAATTCAGAAAAGGGAATATCAGATGCAACTCAGACTCTTGGCTCCCCAATGCTATGCCTTCCAATAATCATGCCTTGCAGGTCCACTAGTATAAATAAAGACAAGCCCATCACTGATAGTTTGTGCTATCATTGAGTGAATATCCTCCTCAATATTATCATATTAATCAATCCTTTACCCAGGCTAAGAAATTAACCTTACTAAACCCATTACCTCTCCCCAAGTCAGAAGATGAACTACATCATCTTCACAGCTGTCTTGACAGCTTACCTTGGGATAGGGGGCCACCAGCCAACCAATGCTCAGTTTGGTCCTGAACCACAGGGACCAAAAGAGATATTTTACAATGAGCCAACTCATCTCAAATCAATGGTTTTGAACCCATGGACACCTCTGGTGTCATCTCGCCCAACTCCCACCTTGGCTACTTATGTGATTCCCGCAGCTACGCTACTGTACCTTGCTGTCAGCCTTAGACAATGCAATATCCTTGCCAAAGCCTTCTGTCAGGCAGTCAACTTCTATCCAATTGTCTATGCCTTGAACGGCTTTGAGCCGCCTAACCTGCCATCTTATGTTACCAAAGTTTTACCCTCAATACTTGGGTATTACAATTAGTGGCTGGCCCTCATTACCCAGCTTTCCTGTCACTATTTCCCTGATATTTTTTTCTATTTCAACAACCTTTTGCAGGTGTGCTTCTAATTTGTTTATCAAGTTATAGATATTTGAATTTTGTTTGAAGTATATCAAAAAACTGGTTTTTATAGTACTACATTCAACGCATGAATATTTTTCATCCTCATTAATAAATTAAAGACCATAAATGTAAATATTGCATTAGAATATTGCAATTAGACGTCAACTCTTGATATTTTGGTATTATTTGCATAACCAATTCATTTTGTTTAATAAAATTCATTGTAAACAAGGCCTTTTTATTATAATTTATTGAAATAGAATGTGTTTATATTAGAGAGCCATTAACGCTTAGTATAATATTGATACATAGTGCATTTTACAGCCTGTATATTTACCTATTGTTAATAATTCTGTAAACTTTTTAGTTAGATTTTGCGAGGTAATAATATGTAATGTGTTATAAATTATGTTATTATTACCTTGTAAAATCCGACTGAAAAGTTTATAGAATTATTACCAGTAGGTAAATATACAGGCTGTAAAATGCACTATGTATCAATATTTGTACTAAGCGTTAATGACTCTCTAATATAAACACAATCTATTTCAATAAATTATAATAAAAAGGCCTTGTTTACAATGAATTTTATTAAACAAAATGAATTAGTTATGCAAATAATACCAAAATATCAAGAGTTGACGTCTAATTGTAATATTTTAATCCAATATTTATGTTTATTGTCTTTTATTTATTAATGATGATAAAAATATGTATGCTCATAATTTTAAGCTATTTGTAAAATGAACAACATTGTTTTAATTATGGGAAATTTCAATGATGTAAAAAGAAAGTATTATTAATTGTAAATTGAAAGAGAGATATCAATTTTAATAAGTTATCACAAAGAAAAGATTTATTTACTAATCAAAGGACAGGAAGGGAAGGGAATGGGCAGAATGAACATCACCTTCATCTGCGCCTGTGAAAGGGGTGGCATCAGAGATAGTGAGGGGGATTAGTAGTGGCTTGGGAGTCAGGGCTGGAAGGCAGGTGGCTTGATGGGGGTTTGGGGAGGCAGGGTTTGTTGACTGGGAAGGGGCAGCAAGAGCATTTTTCTTCAATTGCTTGAATTCTTCTTCCGTCACATATACTGGCTTGACAAAAAAATGAACTGGCGTGGGGGGAGGCAGGGGTCCTTTCTGGACTTATCACTATCACTTGCATAGAAGATGACAAGATCAAATAAGTCCTGGATGGACATGGAAGGCAAAAGCTCATAACCCTTATCAATTTGGGTGCATAGTTTGTTGTAGGTGGCAGGATTTAAGCGCCTGAGGGCAGAACCAAAATTGTAGAGACATACATCTTCAAGATGCATGTTGGAGTGGTTGATGGGGTAGGACCAGCAGGTATGCCCCGCAGCCCTGATTTCTTGGGTAGCCCATTCCTGCTGCTCCATCTCAGCACTCAGAACAATTATGTACACAGCGTTTTGTGTGGCCCACTCCTCCAGCATGGCCTTGAGCTCTGTCTGGTAGGCATACCCATCTGTAGTGTTTGATATTGCCGAGTAATAATTGACGCCCAATGGGGAAACTGCCAATAAAACCCCAACAAAATGATATAAGATTGGGCCGCGCTTGTACATGTCAGACTGGATACGCTTCTCTCCAAAGTCTTGGATACTGGGCAAGATCTTAGTGTATGATAGGAAGATGGTGTCATTACAGGCCCTCATTGCCCTCCCTTTAATAAAATTAATGATTATTGCATTGTAGGGGTCAGTATCCACCAAACTGGGGCCACCAAGAACCTGATTGAATAGAATTCTGGCAGCAACCACTACTCTGTGCATCTAAAAATTCACTGTTCTTTTGTTGGTGAAGATGCTGTGGAGTCCCAGCTGGAGACGTACCTGGACCAGGGGCATCCACGGGTCACGCTCCATAATGGCCATCATAAGGGGATAGGCTGTGTCACCTTTGGTCAAAGTACAGGCACCAGTTGGGGTCTTCTTGGTAGGGGGGCCACAGTTGGCGTGAGCTTGCAGGGTTGCAGCCACAGTATACTTTGCAAAACTCATTGTGGTTGCAATTTCCCAAGGGACATAAGCATCCCTGTCAGGAAACCAGGCATAGGTAGAGGCATTGAGCGGCTTGGGATGGGGTTGGGCCAAGTCGGCGGGTAAAGCCCACCATAGAATGGGTGCTAACTTGATAATGTAAGACATGGGTTGCCCGAGTAAGGACCTGGGTCCAGAGGTAGGGACCATGGAATCCACCATTCCTGTCAAGGTGATATAGAGTAATCCAAACAGTTGAGTGGACATGGTCTCTGCAGCAGTGAGGGGTCTCCATTGGGCGGTCAGGTTGTGGGGTTAAGGGCGGAGTCATGGGAACAAAGTAGGCAGGCAGATAATTGTACTTGTCTTTGAACAATATTGGCGGCCTTTTGTACCACTTTCCTTCATGTCCTATGTATTCAGCTTCTCTAGTCCTGGCCAATGGGTCAGCAATAAGGATAGTCTCCAAGTTGTACTTTGCGTAGGCCAGGTTGGGCGGGTAGTCAGTAAAATGCACAGGTCCAAAGGGGGCTCCTGGGGGACAGTATAGTGCCTGGGTAGGATCAGCAGGTTGGTCTCCAGAGGGGGCAGTTGCCTGACGGTCTACTTGAACAGAGTTAAGATAGAAGATCACTAAGACTAGGTAAGGTAAGATTTGTTTGAACCAAAGGTTCATAAAACTTTATTATCAAAAATGACAATATGGTCATCACCATACCGCCGGGATTTTTATACCATGGGACTTTGCTTCTTTGATTTTCACAGGGTTCAGGTTTGCAGACAAAGCACTGGCGGGGCATGGATCTTGGCTTAGAGTCTTAAGGGCGGGAGATCCAGGTTTTGCCTGCTCTGGCAAATAGAAGTGACAATGCTTTGTTCTACCGCCACTATTCACTATGTCACCTGAGTAGTTCAATTAAACTACCCTTTTTGGACAGAAGGCTGGCAGTTGCTGGTGATCATTGACAGAGTTAAAAATAGGTTTTGTTTTAACCTCCTTAAGGCAAGCTGCAACCTTTGCATAGGTTTGGATCTTTGGTGGCTCAAGGTTGGCATTAATCTGGTGATCATTTGGGGAATTGTCCTTGAGAGACTGGCGGGCCTCGGAGTAACTTGTCAACTTGGGTTTGCAATTTAGCAAGTGGGTGGGTTCCTGTCCACTTTGTGTGACTCAAGTAGTCTTTGGAGGGTCAGGGTTTGATTCCAGGGCTTCCAATGTTGATTTTGAAACTCCAGTATTGACTTTTAGCAGGTTGTCAGTAGGTTCTTCCCCAACATCTGTTAACCAGGTTACATCTCCTTTGTAGGTATGTGTAAAGTTACGCCTCTCCCTTGGTCCTCTACTTCAATCCACACCAAATGTTTGGGGATCTCTGTCAGATTATGCCTGGATATTTATCCAAAGGGTTACTGAAAAAACCCAAGAAAGGTCCTCACACTATTATTTGCTGAATTGGTTTGAAGATGCCCCCACCCAACCCACTCAAGAGACACCTCTGGCTTAAATATCATGTGCAAGAGTGGCTGGGAGCAGTGGTAATTGCATCCAAGACAGATTCCTCAATTTTAGATTGAGTCAGTTTTTACTTTGATGTTGTCCATTTGTATCTGTCCAGATTTGCCTGCCTCAAGAGATGCATCCACATTCCCTCATATCATTGGTTGATTAGTTTTGACTTATCAACTTACCACCCAAATTACATCCCCTTCCTTTAAATGAAAGCAAGACTTGTAAAAGACCTTGTTTCATCATTCTCTACTCTAATAAAGTTTGAAATTTATTAGTCTAATCTGGCCATTTGGTTTTGGCTGTTGCTTTTGGTGTTCAGTTGATTCCTTCCCCCCCTTTGGCCTCCCATGAATTGTTAGTGACAACCTTTTGATTTTTGCTGAAACCATGATTTTTATTATGGTTGAGAGCATGATTTTATTCCTCTCTAACCTGCCCCCAATTCTCACAGTATGGGTCTTTAGTGGCACTAATTTGGCGGCAATCTGAAAATCATTAAGAGAATACTCATTATTAAGCCAGCAGGTTGCAGGGTAATTTAACAATTTGAGTCTTTGACTTAACAGGTCAGTGGGTCCTGGAATGTCCTGGAGAGTTCAATCCACTTTCAGGGAACTGGGGTTCAACTCTTGGGTTTTTGATACAAGTATTGAAATGTCATTCATGACAATCCCTTGCTTTTCAACCATTTCAAGAACAATCTATGGAGTGATTAATTTTCTTCTGCGTCTTGCAGGCTGATTAGCTGAAGGCAGGGTGTGTCTGCCTTGAGAACCAGACAGTGTTATCTGATGGGTTGTTTCTGGATTCTGGCTTCCATTGGTGACCCTATGGCTCAAATGGCTGGCTCTGGATGCTAGTGTTGCTATATGATTTGGGTTAGCAGCTGCCTGTGTGTGATGAGCAAACAGGGCCATGCTTGAGGACGCAGGAAAAAGAACACACTCCTGGGCAGTGCTTGCGGAGGAGCCTGCGGGTTGGGAGTGGCCATAGACAGAGGCTTCACTGTTTAGAGATCCAGTGTAGCCCTACGTGATTTTGTCAAGGCCAGGGAACAGCTTGTTGACTTGGTTGGTATTGGAAGAAGACATAATAAAAATTATTATAATTTTAAACTTAAGAAGAGGAATGTATATTTTAGTCAATTTTATTGTTATATATATTAATTTTGTGAATATTATGATCTAAATTTTAGCTGTTCTAAACTGGAATAGGGTGATTTTTGAGAATGTCTGCAATTTTTAAAAGAATTAGCACAAATCCACTCTAGATTCTTTAACATCCTTTTTGAGACACCCATAAATTATATTTATTTCAAATTCCTCGCAATTATGATTTGAAACTTGGTTCTTGGATTTGACAATCCCACAATTTCAGATTTGTTAATTTTTACATGATGCCTATGATTTGTTTGACATACAGAAAATCTCAAGTTGTACATTAGTATCCCACATTTGTTTGCTGAGTTTTGTCTTTTGTTAGTTGAGTTATCTGCTCAAGAGATTTGAAATTTACCAATTTAAATAAATCAAAAAAAGTCAAATTAAATGATTGATTTTATTTAACATTTTACTTTTCACTCAGATGAGTTGTCCGCAAAAGTGATTCAAAATTTGAACCAAGGATTTGACAATCTCACATTTTTATGTTTAGGTTCTGAATTTACAGAACTTGTCTTTAAACAACAAGGGCAGCAACTCAATCCTCTTTTCTTTGTGTCCTATGTATTTGGTTTCTCTAGTCCTTGTCAAGTGATTGGCAATTAGGATGGTTTTCAAGCCGTACTTCAAGTAGGCAGGGTTGGGCGGATATTCAGTAAAGTGCACAGGTCTAAAGGGGGCTCCAGTGGGACAGTATAGTGCCTGAGGGGGTCAGCAGGTTGGTCTCTGAAGGAGGCAGTTGCCTGATGGTCTACTTGGCTGGAGTTGAGATGAAAGATCACTAAGACTAGATAGGGTAGAATTTTTTTGAACCAAAGGTTCATGAACTTTATTATTGAAAATGACAATGTGGTCATCATCACACTGCCAGTGTTCTTATACCATGTGATTTTGCTTCTTTGCTTTTTGCAGACTTCAGGTCCATGTGCAGTTTGCTGGCAGAGCATAAATCTTGGATTAGGGTCTTGAGAGCAGTAGGTCCTGGTTGGGTTTGCTCTGACAAACAGAAGTGGCAATGCTTAATTTTGCCGCTGTGGTTGTCAGGGACCCACTTGGCAGGGAATAAGCTCCCCAGCTGATGAGCCAAGGCTCCTAAATTCAAACCTGCTATTACTGAGCCAATAGGAACCGTGATCATTGTGAGATGTCCAAGGTGCCCTAGGTAAGTGAATCTTCCAAACATAGAACTGAAACAACCAAGTAGATAGTAACCCACCAAATACGTCAAGAGGTAAAAAGAGGCGTAAGGTCTAACCAGAGTAGGTTCAGTAGGCGGTGTGGTAAACAAACAACCATAGTGGAATTTATGTCCCCAATGTCCAGAAGGGTATTTGAATCATCCATAGTTGAGGGATTCCTTTTAGTAGGCGTCATCTGGAAAAGAGTTGTACCAGTCAGTTGTAGGTGTTGGGTTTTCCAAGGCCAATACTACTGAAAAGAAGTAAGCTAGAAACCAGGATAGGAATAGAATTCCTCTCATGGCTTCAAAAATGTGTTTATCAGAAAATGAAGGAGTAGCAAGGAGTAAGATAAATCTTTATTGTTAGAACACCTAAGTTTGGTAAAATTTACACACTTAAATAGCCTCAAAATTGAGGCTGGGAATTTTAAGTGGATACTGGGGGAAAAGAGAGGGATTTACCAATGATTTTCAAGAATATCATGGTTAAAATTAATACCTGTGTTACATGGGAATTAATTTTGGATTGAAGGCTTAATATAAACATAAATTTAAAGGAAGCCGGAACAAAAGAAGCCACAAGATCCTGGTGATTAAGGCGGTGCTCATAATGAATATCAAGCAAAGTTAAGTACAGAGCCTCAGTTTCATCTTCTGATATTAAATTTGAAAGCGTAAGAATATCCCCAGGCAGCCAATCATTGGCCAAGCAGTAAGTGACGTTAGAACTTAACTTACTAACCTTTTCAAAATGGTTTCAAAGAGTGAAAGCAATATTTGATTGAATTGAGAGATCATAAATAGGTAAAGTAAACTTCTTAGAGAGATTTTTGACTAACAATAGGTGTTTTGTGGAGGTTCTGGGTTTGATTCCCGTCAAACCCAGGACTGGAAAAACAACTAGTGTCTAAAACTTGGTGTCTGTGCTGTTGTGTCTTTGTTGTCTTCTCATTGTTGTCAATAAAATGGAATGAGTCAGGAAAGAAATCCCTGATAGTGGTTTATCATGTCACCTGAGCTGGCTAATTGTAATACTTTTTCTGGACTGGTGGCAGTTGGTGCTTATTGGCAGGGCTAGCAGTGGGTCTTTTCCAAGCCACAACTTTTTTGCAGGTCTGGGCTCTTAGTGGCAACGGTTTGGCAGGTCCTGGTTGGGCTGGCTCTGGAAAACAGAAGTGACAATTCTTTGTTTTGCCGCTATTGTTCACCATGTTACCTGAGCTGGCCAATTGTAATACTTTTTATGGACTGGTGACTGGTGACAGCTGGTACTTGTTAGCAGGGCTAGTCTTAGGTCTTTTTCCAACCACCTTTAGGCAAACCACGTCTCTTGTGTAGATATGTGCCTTTAGTGGCACCGGTTTGGCGGCAATCTGGCAATCATTAAGAGAGTCCTCATTATTAAGCCAGTGAGTTGCAGGGCAATTTAACAATTTGAGTCTGTGACTTAACAGGTCGGCGGGTCCTGAGCCATTCTGAGGGGCTCAATTAGCCTTCAGAGAACTGTGATTCAACTCTTGGGTTTTCTTTCAAGTATTGAAATGTCATTTATGACATTGTTTCTCTATCTGGGGGACCATGCTAAAAGTTTGAGACATCAGCTGATTAATTCTAATCATATTTCTTTGGCCAGATTTGAACTTTGTGCTTTTCCTCAGTTGATCTTCTAAAAAATACTTTGGCAGAATTTCTCTCATATGTGGCTTTCATTTGAGTGTAAGAACGTTCAAAACTGATTATTGGAAGCTGAGATATAATGGGATTTGCCCGCTCACTAATTAATGTTTGTCTTGATTTGAAATCCAATCTTGCAACTATTTTGGGACATGTTGACAGGGTTTTTGAACTCATCTATTTAAATCACCATAACTTTTTGATCTAGGGTACTTAAAAAGATCATCAAGATAGCTTTCTGACGGCAAGAGATAGCCTTTTCAATCCAAGCTTTTAAAACATGACTTTTCAAAGCTGCCATGTCATGGCAGGACATGACACATACAGTACAAATTCCTATAGTAAAATATAGAACCAACAACTTATAAACCTATATTCAGAAGTAGGAAAACATCCCAAATCTTTTAGCCTTGAGCCCTGTCAGACTTGCTACTTCTGATGACAAAAAATATTCCAGATCACAGGTTACACCAAAGTCACAGGTTTTCTGTACTTTTCTAATGTTAGAAGAATTAGGATATCATCTGGCGGATGATAAAATACCACAGTCTAAAAATTTTCCGACAGGCAACTATCTAGTATACATAATTAATATATGTTTTATGAAAAGTGCTCATAGCACTTAGGTATCACTTATTTTTATTATAATACCAAAACAATTATCATTCACCTATTTATCTTCTTGCCTGATGTTACTTAGACTGATTGTCATCTTTAATTTTTTGTACCAAACTTTTATTTTCACCAATTTCCCCCTTTAAAGTCTGATACATCTTCACTTGTATTAACTTTATTTTTCATTTAGCCTTTGGTAGACAAGAAAAGTTGTATTGATATACTTTATAGATAGCATTGTGATTCTTTAAATAAATATAGTCAGGTATATTGAATTTCGAACTGTAGCTCATAAAAATTTGTTTCAACCATTCCGCAAATTTTAAGTATCGTACAAAACTCTTTATTCTAGACTCATCCGATCGAAATCAAGTGGCCTCGATTTAAAAATGACTCCTTTGGATCCAAATAGGTCCAATCCGATTTTGAATCGAAAATAAAAAACGAATCCAAATGATTCGCTGGATTCCACATCCAAATGGCCTTTTTTTGGGTCACCCAAGCCAGTGCCAAGCTTGACAAAAACGAAAGGGTTCTGACAAACTTTTGTAAAGGAGCATATAAAAACTAAGTCTGAGCCAAAAGACCTTTACATCTCTTTGTGTAAGTTTAAGCTTCTATTCCCCTTAATTTTAAGATGATACCCCTAACCATAGAATCTTTTTTGTATGAATCTTTATGTTTAAATTGCAGCATGCGTCACCAACTGACTCATTTCTCTTCTCTTTTCCCTGCCTAAACTTAAACTAACAACACCTTAGATTTGTCTAGCTCATCGACCCTACCCCTTGCGATTAAAGTTTGATTTCATGTAAGTCCCCACTTTCAGCTCCTTCCCTTTTCCCTGATGAAGGCTTTATCCATAGAACTAAGAACTACCTAAGTATATTGAGGACAGTATACATGCCTGCACCACTCTGACCTCTTTTTATTATCAAACTAAATGTCTTTGTTTAGTACTAACTCTCTAACTAGATACTCTCTCTGACCCAGAAATAAAAAACTGTACCTCTCTTCCTTTTCATTCCATTATTAGTTATGGCTCTTACAATTCATTCAATTGTCTTTTTTGGGTACCTATAGACAGAGACGTATTCGCTCCTAATTTTTAAAAAGTATATTTTGTCCAGCTGAATCTCCAATTCCGATTTTTGGGCCAACGAATATCCTAATACTACCTAAATTATATTCCCTGCAACCAGAGTTTTTTATTTACATGCTCACTTTAAAATAAAATATAGGCAGTCCTGCTTAGCATATAAGTTTTGTGTCCCAGTTAAGATAGATTTGACTCACTCTTTAAGATCTAATGCGATTATCTTCTTTCAAAGACCGATGTCTGTGAATGTGTAGTATTAGTGGTGGTTATTCAGTTTGATGGAAGATCCGCTTTATGCTTATTTTTATTCAAAAGCGACTCCCTGCCAAAATTGATTATCTTTAGTATATGAGATATTGGGTTTCAAGCCCTTAAAATATTAGTACCTGGAAAGTACAGACCATGTATTCACAGGTTGTAAAAACTTTTTTAAAGTACAGTGGTTTTCAAAGCTCTTGCGCTAAGCGAAAACAACTGAGATTTAAACAAAATTAACTACCAATAATTTTTATTGATAATCAATATATATTATTTGATTTTAATTTCGTTTAAATCTCAGTTGTTTTCGCTTAGCGCAAGAGCTTTGAAAATTACTGTATTTTTTTATTGTTTAGTTATACACATATTGAGATTTAAAATTTTACTTATCTATTTCCGTAAGAAGTATAATAACACTATATCTGATTATTGTAGCTGCTATATAACCCTCTAAAGAAGGTATAGTATAAAATGCTCTGAATCCTACTTTGGTTCTTATCTTTAGTCAACTTACAAATTTCTTTCCCTTTTGCTTTGTACAGTCAACCATGTTAAAGGCTATTAGCATAGCTTAATATATATATCCTATTTTTCTACAGACCATCGATTCTCTAGATGATAATAATTTTCTGTCTCCCCAATCATCCTTTAGCTAAGAGGCTACTGGGGTTTAAGTTTGTTCTAAAGCAAACTTCATTCTGGTTTTTATAATCATCTTTAGTGACTACTGGCATACTTACCATTCTAGGCACATGTAAACTTTGGCTCTCATCCACAACTTTTTTGGGCTCCTTCAGGCCTATACAATTAACTTTTATGAATAGTAACATGATTTATCCTTGTAGCAAGGAAGATAATAAACCCCTCAACAGTGAAAAATTTGAACTAAAAAACAAACATTAGATGCTGTGTTAAAACCACAGTAAACTTGAGTTAATATTGTGGTAAGGGAGGCCAATTTAGTGCTAGTATGTTTGGTGTATTACTGGTTTGATTCATGTCAAACTAAGCTGGTGCCAAATACACTATCCGATTGGGATGTGCTCATTCAATGCCCATTTTTGGGAAGGTAAACATGGTGTTTTCTAATTAACTTTGTACTCAAAAATTGATCTTAGAGGCCCAGGCAAAAGCCTGAGTCTTCTTGTTATGACAATTTTTCAAGTTTTTCATTAATATGGTAGTAAAACAAAAATATACTATATCTTTTTGCCTGAGTTCAAAATTTTATATTAAAAGTACCATCCATTAATAAAAAACTTGGCCTAAAACTAAAAAGTACATTATAAAAATACTACTGTTGAGCATATACTTCTTGAAAGTATATGAAATAAAATAAAGGAAAAACTTAAGAAGAGAATGATACTTTATTAATAAAAGTTTAGAGTATTATATAGTATCATGGAAAGTCACATGCTATTCATGTACATTATGGCAGTCATGAGGCTTTTCCAGGTAATTTTCTATTTAGAACTTGAAAGGTTTGATTCCCGTATTAGATGGGCAATTAATAAGAGTGCCACCAACTTAATGATTAGTTAGGAAATCACTCAAGAAATTACTTTCCCAAGAGAAAGTAATCAAAGATGTTGCAACATCTTCCCCTGGAGTGCTGAAAGCAGAGCCTTAGGAATTTTCTTGAGAGTATCAGGGATTTGAGCTTGATATTGATCTAGTTTGGTGTTAGATACAGGTAGCTGTGAGTTAGGTTGTGCAGTCCTTGCTTTGCATAGACAGAGTTGGTCATGGTGCATGCATTTTAACTTAGTACAGACACCAATTTTTTTGATGAGGTAAGTATTGTTAGGTTTGACGCCCATGACAATTCCCAGTTCTCTCAACCCTGGTTTCAACTTGTGCAAATTGTGGTTGACAACCCAAATTTTGTCCTCAACTTGAAACTGTTTCTGTTAAATGAGAATTGTTTCTCTCTCAACTCTTTCCTTCTTTTTCTTGGTCTTTTCTGGCATATTACACGTCAGAATCACTGTCAGTTGATAATTTCTTAGATAAGAATAATCAAGGTCCTAACTTAGTACTGTCAATGGCAGGTTTATGCCTGTAGATGAGTTCATTCAGCTTTTGCCTGTATTTTAATTAACTCAAGTTCGACATATAATTAGCACTGTTGGGAGCGTGTCAGCCTAGAGTTGCAGGCCATTGGCAGGTAATTTACTGAGCGCCTCTACAAGAAAGCCGTTCAATCTCTCTACTCTTTCATTTGCTTGTGGCTGATAGAAGCTGAAAACTGTGTGCTTTATTCTATTTTTGGCAATGTAGATTCTGGTGCCAATGGTACTGAGTTCCATTTCTTCACTGTAATCAGAAGTTCAGTTTTTCCAAACTTGGCTATGATCTTTTTTCCAGTAAATTGTCTCACATAATGTAAGAAACTTCATAGTTTACCAAGAAAACGGAAAATTATGATTTAAACATCAGCAAAAATCATAAAAGACCAAATAATGAATCTGCATTTAAAAATGCGGGCTTAGTGTTGTCTATTGATTTTGAATTAATTAACAACATTGGTGTGTTGCAACATTGTTGATTACTCCCTCTTGGGGAATTAACACCCTGAGTAGTTCACCAAATGAGTCACCAAAAGGCTCACCAACTAATCATTAAGTTGGTGGCACCACTATCATTTGCCCATCTATTACGGGGATCACATAATCCAGATCCTAAAGGGAACACAACTTTAACAAGCCTTGTGACTTAAGAGAAACATTACTCAGATAAGCCTCATGACTCCCATGACGTACGTGGATAGTATGTGGCTTCTCATGATACTATATAATATTCTATATTCATATCCAATAAATTATCACTCTCTTCTTAAACTTCTTCTTTATTTCATTTATTATACTTCCCAGAAGTATAAACTTGACAGTGATAGCACAGGTAGGTTATCCATACCTACCCAACTTGAATGAAAAATTCCTCCTAAGAAAAAGGCTCAAACAATGGTACTTTCTAATGGCTGAAAAGACTACAAAGAAGGGCAAGACATCCCTGTGGGCCTCATCATTTACGATAATGTCCTTGTACCTGTCAAACAATACAATGCTCTCAAAGCCTGCAGACTGTTACCCCCAATCACAACAGAACCTTAACAGCCCAAAATACCTAACATTGTATTTCAACGTTTACGCTTCACAGAAATTGGTACCTTTGCAGGATTACGCTGGGAAAGCACCACCCTC
Organism: Entomophthora muscae; assembly: GCA_014839935.2. Lineage (NCBI taxonomy): Eukaryota > Fungi > Entomophthoromycota > Entomophthoromycetes > Entomophthorales > Entomophthoraceae > Entomophthora > Entomophthora muscae. Next base: position 17,533 of record QTSX02002383.1, read on the forward strand.
TGAATCAACAGCACACAAAGCAAGTTCACCCAAGTAGGCTAACTTTGCAGACTCTGGGCCAGTGAAGTCTCTCTCCGCGTCACAGAAGCCGCCTTTTGTTTTGCAAGTGAATGGCTTGACCAACATCCCAACCAAAACAAAAACTGGGACATGTTCAAAGCTGCCTTCCTTAAAAAGCTTGCCATGAAGGATTCTGATGTGATGATCATGACAGAACTTTGAACCTTAAAAATGACAGGAACAATTGAGGACTACATTGCAGCCTACAAAGGATTACACAACCAAGCTCCCAATACCATCAACTTTGACAAGCCAGGACCTCAGCTGGATTTTTACAACGGTCTCCCCACACATATCCGCCATCAGTTTGACATGAACCGCTGCAATAACCTTGAAGATGTATTCTTGAAAGGAAAACACACAGCTCAGAAGTCTGAAAACCTACATGCATCAAACAAATGAAAATAGCATCCTACTGACAAGAAGGACTCTTGAACAAACAAGCAAAATAATTGAGCCAACCATACTCAACCTCAAAATGGGAATTTTACTGCCCAAGCCAACCAGGCTAACACCAAAGATACCAATGAGGAGGGAAAAGCTCAGGGGAGTGCTTAGGAAAGCCGCCCTCTCCCAACTCACAAGACTTGTACAGGGACCAGGATGTGGACTCAATCATCATGATCCAAGTACCCTCTAGCAACCCTCTACTGTCTGCCACCCAAACTG
>QTSX02002383.1:18271-109572 GCA_014839935.2 Entomophthora muscae
TGTCAATGGCAGGTTTATGCCTGTAGATGAGTTCATTCAGCTTTTGCCTGTATTTTAATTAACTCAAGTTCGACATATAATTAGCACTGTTGGGAGCGTGTCAGCCTAGAGTTGCAGGCCATTGGCAGGTAATTTACTGAGCGCCTCTACAAGAAAGCCGTTCAATCTCTCTACTCTTTCATTTGCTTGTGGCTGATAGAAGCTGAAAACTGTGTGCTTTATTCTATTTTTGGCAATGTAGATTCTGGTGCCAATGGTACTGAGTTCCATTTCTTCACTGTAATCAGAAGTTCAGTTTTTCCAAACTTGGCTATGATCTTTTTTCCAGTAAATTGTCTCACATAATGTAAGAAACTTCATAGTTTACCAAGAAAACGGAAAATTATGATTTAAACATCAGCAAAAATCATAAAAGACCAAATAATGAATCTGCATTTAAAAATGCGGGCTTAGTGTTGTCTATTGATTTTGAATTAATTAACAACATTGGTGTGTTGCAACATTGTTGATTACTCCCTCTTGGGGAATTAACACCCTGAGTAGTTCACCAAATGAGTCACCAAAAGGCTCACCAACTAATCATTAAGTTGGTGGCACCACTATCATTTGCCCATCTATTACGGGGATCACATAATCCAGATCCTAAAGGGAACACAACTTTAACAAGCCTTGTGACTTAAGAGAAACATTACTCAGATAAGCCTCATGACTCCCATGACGTACGTGGATAGTATGTGGCTTCTCATGATACTATATAATATTCTATATTCATATCCAATAAATTATCACTCTCTTCTTAAACTTCTTCTTTATTTCATTTATTATACTTCCCAGAAGTATAAACTTGACAGTGATAGCACAGGTAGGTTATCCATACCTACCCAACTTGAATGAAAAATTCCTCCTAAGAAAAAGGCTCAAACAATGGTACTTTCTAATGGCTGAAAAGACTACAAAGAAGGGCAAGACATCCCTGTGGGCCTCATCATTTACGATAATGTCCTTGTACCTGTCAAACAATACAATGCTCTCAAAGCCTGCAGACTGTTACCCCCAATCACAACAGAACCTTAACAGCCCAAAATACCTAACATTGTATTTCAACGTTTACGCTTCACAGAAATTGGTACCTTTGCAGGATTACGCTGGGAAAGCACCACCCTCTGAATCAACAGCACACAAAGCAAGTTCACCCAAGTAGGCTAACTTTGCAGACTCTGGGCCAGTGAAGTCTCTCTCCGCGTCACAGAAGCCGCCTTTTGTTTTGCAAGTGAATGGCTTGACCAACATCCCAACCAAAACAAAAACTGGGACATGTTCAAAGCTGCCTTCCTTAAAAAGCTTGCCATGAAGGATTCTGATGTGATGATCATGACAGAACTTTGAACCTTAAAAATGACAGGAACAATTGAGGACTACATTGCAGCCTACAAAGGATTACACAACCAAGCTCCCAATACCATCAACTTTGACAAGCCAGGACCTCAGCTGGATTTTTACAACGGTCTCCCCACACATATCCGCCATCAGTTTGACATGAACCGCTGCAATAACCTTGAAGATGTATTCTTGAAAGGAAAACACACAGCTCAGAAGTCTGAAAACCTACATGCATCAAACAAATGAAAATAGCATCCTACTGACAAGAAGGACTCTTGAACAAACAAGCAAAATAATTGAGCCAACCATACTCAACCTCAAAATGGGAATTTTACTGCCCAAGCCAACCAGGCTAACACCAAAGATACCAATGAGGAGGGAAAAGCTCAGGGGAGTGCTTAGGAAAGCCGCCCTCTCCCAACTCACAAGACTTGTACAGGGACCAGGATGTGGACTCAATCATCATGATCCAAGTACCCTCTAGCAACCCTCTACTGTCTGCCACCCAAACTGGAAATAAACTCCTCACTTATCCTTTCTGTTTTTTCAGGTATAAAGGCACATGATTGTTTGACACTAGAGCAGACCAATCCCTTGTTGACAAAAAGTTTTCCAACCTCACGAAACTACCAACAGTCCAAAGCAGCATCAAGAGAGTTATCATGGCAGACAACAGGAGTACACCAGTCACACAAGAGGCAACACCTTTCCACGCCCAAATTGAAGATGTGCAGACTACACTCAGTGGCCCTATCATAACAATCCCCAAGTATGATGTTATACTTGGCCTAGATTGGATGAGAAAGACCAAACCTTATATTGACTGGGATAGTGCTACCCTCACCATACAATGAGCCAAGGTGCATCACCATGTCTACCCAACTTATCTCAACACTCTTATGAGAGATCACATATTTGTGAAGATCATGGAGACAGAAGAGGAAAAGGGCCCCTGGAAAACCAATTGGAACTCCTGCATGTATGAGGCTATCTACTTTAAAAGTACAGAAACCAGACACAAGAGAGACCATATTTGAGAAAAGCTAGTCATTGAATTCCCTTTTTGTTTTTCAAGAAACTTTACCCAGGTTACCACCTGATCAAGACATATAACACAAAATTGATCTCAAGAAAAGTGTCCCCAAAACACGCCCCATTTAACAATTAACACCACAAGAAGACAACACTCTAAAAGCCTATCTTGACAAAGCACTTGAAAACAGACTTATAAGACCTTCTAAATTGCCTTTTGGTGTTACTGTCTTTTTTGTAGCAAAGAAAGACAAAGGACTCTGCCTGGTCATAGACTACAGGGCCCTCAACAAGGTCACAATTAAGAACAGGTATCCTCTGCCCCTGATTGATGACCTTTTTGATGCCCTGGGGGGTCCCAAATCTTCACAAAAATTGATTTGACAGCAGGTTACCACCAAATTTGTGTGAAACCTGAGGACATCCCAAAAAACGCATTCAGAAACAAATGCAGATCCTTTGAGTGTGTTGTCCTCAACTTTGGCATGACAAACGCCCCTAGTAACTTTGTGACTTTCATGAACAAGGTTTTCAAAGAACACATTGGGAAAAGAGCAATCATCTACCTGAACAATATAATCATCTACAGCCCAAACTTGAAGCAACACTGGGAAGATGTCTACCTGGTCCTATGCACCCTTAAAGAAAACCAACTCATTGCCAAACCATCAAAGTGCAACTTCCTCTTGTCTGAACTCCCATTCCTTGGCCATATTGTCAGCAAGGACAGGATAAAATCAGATCCAGAGAAAATAAGCGCCATAATCAAAATGCCAGCCCCCAGGAATAAAAGAAAACTCCACACCTTCCTAGGCATGATAGCCTACGTTAGAACATTCATCCCTGACTGGGGTGCTCTGATGGCCCCCTTGTCAGCCATTACAGGCAAAACAACCAAGTTTGTGTAGAAAGCTCTACAAGATCAACATTTCTGCCAGCTAAAAAACAAACAGTCACCACTCCCATCCTCCAATACCCAAACCGTGAGGGAATCTATTAATTGGAAACCAATCATCTGACTACGCCATAGGAGGGGTACTCTGTATCTAAACGGCAGAAAAGAACTTCCTCCCTGTGGTGTACAAGTCAAGGAAACTATTTGACAGTGAACAAAGGTTCCCCATACACAACAAGGAATTGGTGGCCATTGTACACTGCCTCCTGAAATGGCAATGCTATCTGAAAGGAGCCCAAACATTCAAAGTCCTCACTGATCACAAGTCACTAGTTTTCTTCAAGAAACAACAACATTTATCAAGAAGACAAGCCAAGTGGATGATTCTCATACAGAGATACCCAATGCAAATCAAATACAAACTAGGCAAAGAAATGTTTACCACAGATGCCCTTTCACGGCTGTACAGTAAACACACCCTATGCACCAATGGGGTCCCAGACTGGCCCATTTTCATCATAGGGAATCTCCAGGAAGGATTCCAACATGGCAACCCAATGGACGTCCAAGAGAAAGTCCTTAAGAACAAACATCTGTTCAAAAATGTATATGGTACCCTACACTGAATACTTCCAAGTGGTGACACCGTACCTTATGTCCCATCAATACAAAAGATTGACACCATCCTCAGATATCACAGAGACCTGGGACATACACGTAGCAGGAACTTAAATGAGTACCTCAAAACATGATACTGGTGGCCCAATATGCTGGATGGCATCAAAGAGGTACTGGAGCAATGCAAAGTCTGTGAGAAGTACGCCCAAACCAAAACACCACCCAAGTAAGTAGTATCCGTATCCATCACACAAACCCTTCAAGGTATGGTTGTTGGATATTTTGGGACCAATTTCTGGCAAAAACAAGGGCAAAAATTACATCATAACAGCTATTAACTATGCAACCAGATGTCCTGTAGCACAAGCTACAAAAAAACACAAAGGTAATAATTTGAGACAATTTATTGGGAAAGAAATCATAGCCAAGTTTAGGAAACCTGACCTCCTGATCACAGATGGAGGCACCAAACTTAAGGCCATTGACACCAATATCTACCTCACCAAGAATGGAATAAAGCACATCACAGCCAGTCTGTATCACCTGCAAGCAAATGGACAAGTAGAACAACTAAATGGCTCACTAGTGGAAGCCCTCAGTAAGTTATATGCTAACAATCCAAAGGCCTGGGTTGACATGCTTCCAACAGCGCTCATGGTCTGTGGAACACAGGTAAACTGTAACACAGGCAAGATCCTATATGAACTCATATATGAAAAAAACCCACTATTGTTAGTACAACTTCAGGACCACAATTACCTCTGCCTAAGAAAGTGCCAGATGACAGTGACCCCAACGTACAACAGGCAAGAAAAGACCAAGAAGACAGGTACCAAAAAAGAGTTGAGAGAGAAGCAATCCCACTACAACAGGAAAGATCCCAAGTAGGGGACAAAATATGGGTTGTCAACCACAACCAGCATAAGTTGGATCCAGGGCTACATGGACCAGGCATCATCATGGAAATCAAGCCCAACAACACCTACCTCATCAAAGGGATTGGCGCAAGAACCAAACTCAAACGTATGCACCACAACCAACTCTGCCTGTGAAAAGCAAGAACAGCCCAACAAAACTCCAGACTTCCTGTCCCCAACTCCAAAATGGACCAATACCAAGCTCACATCCCCAACTCTTTAAAGAAAATTCCCAAGGCTCCGCCTTCCAACACCCCAGGGGGAGATGTCACAACATCTTTGATTACTCCCTCTTGGGGAATTAACACCCCAAGTAGTTCACTAAATGAGTCACTAAAAAGTTCACTGATTAATCATTAAGTTGGTGGCACCACTATCATTTGCCCATCTATTACAGGGATCACATAATCCAGATCCTAAAGGGAACACAACTTGAACAAGCCTTGTGACTTAAGAGGAACATTACTCAGATAAGCCCCATGACTCCCATGACGTACATGGACAGTATGTGGCTTCTCATGATACTATATAATATTCTATATTCATATCCAATAAATTATCACTCTCTTCTTAAACTTACCCTTTATTCTGTTTATTATACTTCTCAGAAGTATAAAATCAACAGATTTCAGGGATTCATCCTGTGGTAGGTTCCTGAGAACTTGCAGGCAGACAGCCCACAGGCCCAGAAGGAAGGGCTCACCACAGAATGGGGGCTAACTTTACAATGTAAGATAGTGATTTCCTGAGGAAAGCCCAGGGTCTACTGGAGGGCACCATAGAATTGATCAAGGCAGTGAGAGTGATGTACATGTCTCCAAATATCTGGGTGAAGGTGGACTCTCTAGTAGCAACAGATTCTTGCATGTGGTTGGGCCGCAGGGTCAAGGGAGGGGTCATTGGTACCAAGTATGCAGGTAGGTAGTTATACTTGTCAAGAAATAGCAAAAGCTGTATGGTGATCCAAGTTTTTTCACAACCAATAAGCTCTGTTTCTCTGGTACAGGCTTCTGGGCTGTAAATTAGGGTCTCCTCTAAAGTAAACTCCAAATAATCTAGGTTTGAAGGATATTATGTAAAATGGACCAGGCTGTAGGGAGCTCCTGGAGGACATAATAACTTGGGAAGTTGGTCCACGTTTTCTTAGGCTTGATGGGAAGCAGGAATGAGCCTGGGAAAATCAAATTAAAAATAGTAAAGTGCTAAAAGGAGGTAGGGTAAGACCTGTGTGAGTTTAAGGCTCATAACACTTTATTGTAAGGATGACAATGAGCTCTTCCTGTCAACTCTTGGGTATAAGTATGCTCATCAAAACTGTGAAAACTTTTTCAAATTTTTGTGGGCCAGGTGGTAGCATTCACCAGAGTATGGGGGTATTTGGTGGCATCCAAAATTGTTGGTTCATTATTTTATGGGTCAGGACAGGGAATATAAAATTCCTGCTTTGAGACATAGGATTTGTCAGCCACCTGTGGGCCTTGGGATTAGGATAATTTACCTAACACTTCATTGGCAGCAGCCTGGGCTATTGCAGGAGTGTTCTTTGGACTGTTGTTCCCATTGGCTGGGCTCTGGGGTTTTTCTGTGAAGTAGGGTTCAAGTGTAGAAGGTGCTACACTGATAGGGTTTGGAGGTTTCTCTGAAGTCAAATCTATTTCTGATTTGAGCCCAGAAAAACGCAGGCATCTCACAGGGGCCCGGGGTTCAAATCTAAAAATTGAGATTTTCCCTTGCCAATTGATAACAGGAATTTGTCACTTGTGACAATTGGGACAAAAACACGTTTGTAATTCAAAAACAAAGGTGTCAAACTATATACACTAAGGTTTAAAAAAACAAATAAAAAACTTAGTGTCAAAACAACGGGGTCAACTGACTGGCAAGGTTCTGACTAAATGAGTTTGAGACCCACAATACAACTTTTCAGTGACCTAAAGCCAAATGCAGAAGTTGACTTGTATTTTCAAACCTATTAACATGACCAGATAGCAATCCTCACACAATGGATACCTCAATTCAGCGCTTGACTCTCTACAAGGATCAAGCTACACCCTTAACTATCCAATTGAGTGACCATCATAATCATGTTCCCTATATCCAGATTCACAGCAACTATATAACAGATATCTATCAATAAAGAACATTATCTAGTCTCCAATCATTCCCCCTGTGTAACTCTGCTAAAACAGCACAGTTACAACATTGATAGAGCAGGTAGGTTCTCCATTGTACCTTTCTTTTCAAAACCCCCCTGTTGTCTGTACTTGATGCAGTCAACAAATATACAAAAGAATCATGTCTGAAATCTCTGTAGACTGGACGCCCTATATACCAGGGACCAGAATACCAGAAGGATATGTACTGTATCAGAAAATGGTAATGTCAGTTACCACCTTCAACACCCTATCTGCCCAAGGATTCTTTCAGGCTCCTGCTGTCACGCCACAAAGCAACAATGAAAGCATCATGCTTTCAGGGACCCACTCAAAAGGAAATAAATTCTCAATCTTGTGGGCAAAGGCCCCTAGATTTAGTAATGCTATTACAGACTCCAATGGGAACCATAACCATTGTCAGGTAATCAAACTGTCCTAGAAATGCAAATTTCCCCATAATAGAGCTAAACCTTCCTAGGAGATAATATACTACCAAGTATACCAACAAGTAGAAGGAAGTGTTAGGTCTGACCAAGAAAATGTCAGTGTAGGGAGGTAAAGAAGTAGTCTGACCATAATTGAACTTTATCTCCCAAAGACCTGAGTGATACTTGAACCAATCATGAGCTAGAGATTTATTTTGATAGGACTCATCAGGTGAGGAGTTTTGACAATTGGTAGTACATGTGGGACCTTCTAAGGACAAAACCAGAAGTGGAACTAAATTTAGACACCAGACTAGGAATCTAATTTATTTCATAGTTCTAAAGGAGGATTAAAATAAGGATGGGTACGAGAAGATAGTGTTTAAGAATTGAGCTTTATTTCTAGAACAAGTAAGTAGAGTAAATTGAGCTCTCTTAACTACCCAAGTGGTCATTTACAAACACTTAAGGGGATAAATGAGAAAAAGAGGAAGTAAAACCAAGTTTCTTCAGACTTATGGCTGAATAGAGGTTTTTTACCAACAATTGCTGGAGATAATACTTAATAATATAAAAATAATGAAAGGAAAGACTAAAAAACAAGCCACAAGATGTAGTATTATTAACCAATGATTCTTATTATTAACAATGAAAGACATAGTAGGCGCCATACTCTGGTATAGATCAAGCAGTTTAAGGAGCACCAACAGCTACCCAGGCATCCAATCAGAATCCAAACAGTAAGTGACGTTCCTTCTTGGTATTATATTAACCTTTTCAAAATCAGGAGCAAAAGCAAGAGCGGCAATCAAATTGCTACAAAAGTAACATGTTTGAAGCCCCAGGCAGGAATCAAACCTGCTCCTAGCCACCAGGAAGGGCTAGTGGGCAGGGGGATTTGCCCGCACCTGGATTTTTGCTTTTAAAAGCAAATCCAGGTGCAGGAACCATTCCTGCCCTGGTGGTAGCTGCAGGGCCTGTTCTGGGCCCCAAAAGCTATGCCCAAGCCTTGGTGGGTTTGGCTGGGCCTGGGCAGACTATTTTTAGCTGCCCAGTAAACCCAGTTCAAGCCCACCCTCTATTAAGTAATTTGGGGCCCCCAATCAGGGACCCCTTTTTTAATCAAGTTCCTTGGCCTCAGGAAAGCCTGTCAAGCCAGTCCAAAAAAGGTGATCAAATTGGGAAAACCCCCAAACCCCAGAAGCCAAACCTGCCAGAACCAATGGCCATCCAAGCCAAGATGGACCACCAAAAAGCCAAAAAACTGTTCCTAAAAACCCCAAAAATGACCATGAAGCAGCCAACCAAATAGCAGAACCTGAGATGCCAAGCCTGGCCATACAGATAGCACCAGAAGAATACCAAGAGGCACTTGCATGTGAGTAAGCATATAATTCAGAAGCACCTGAAAAAGTTCTGTATCATCATCCTTACCAAACAAAGTTGTTTTGAACCTTTGGTCCACCAATCTGTTTCCATACATATTTTTGATACTCTATCATCTGCATACACCCAAGCGTCAGCACCCATCCACTGGGATAGATAGCCAGACTCCAGTTGACAAAAGAAAAGCCTTTGACTACTACTGTCTGCCCAACACTCCATTTGGCCCTGTGCATTTCACTGAGTATCCCCCAAATCCTGATCACAAACCCTGGATCTTGGAAGACTTGCAGTGGTACACCTGCCCAAACACACCCAAGGAATCATACCAAATTATCTGTGACAGCAAAGCAATCATCATTTACCCTTTGATCTTCAACAGGAAGTACAAAAATCCTGCTGCCTACCTGGTCCCCATGTAACCACCCCCAACACCCAAACCAACCATCTCAACCCCACCCACCTCTGACGCCACTGGCCAGAGTAGTCAATTCCTGGGAGTGCTTTACCTGGTGCTCAAGGATTGATTGACTCTGCCTTGCCAGCAGCTGGGCTTTGGGCTATGGCTGGGAAGGCCCTTTTCTACCTGGTAAAGTTAGGTCCCATCATCTGGTGGGATATACCTTTACCTGCTTCAACTCCTCCCTCACTTGCTGGAGCTCCACAGTACTCTTGGTATCCTGACATTATGACAATCCACCCCAAACTTGGTAACCTGGGCCCCAAGATGTTATTACCACTTGGGGCTACTTGTATGTTTGTTTTTATGATTATCAATTATTACTTTTATTTGTGGTTATCATACCAAATCTCCTCCATGTGGAAGAGAACAACCTGGACCTTGGATGATTCCAAGGATGCTCCAGAGAGCAAAGACCCAACTGCAGAAACCTCCTCCTAAGTACAGAACGTTATTGTGAACCAAACCACCTCCAATGTGACCATATCCCAGATGAGCAAGCTCAGCCTAGAGGAAGCTAGAAGAGCTATGCTGGTACTGCAACTGCAATTCCTAGCCAATGTTGCTGCCTATCCCAACAAGACAGTCAAAGTCTTGGGAGTAGCATCCATGCTAGCAGGGGATACCCTAGACTGGTTTGGCAAGGCCACCACCAACAACATAGAGTTTTTCTTAGACTATGCTCAATTTAAGGATGAACTAATGGCCACAGGGGAGGACCAGAATACCCAACACTTTGCTTTCATGACTCTGTTGGAGTTCAAGAAAAACAGCCATCCACTTCAGACCTATGTAGAAGAGTTCATCAAACTACAGACTTGTGCTATGATGGACAACAAATTGGCTGCCATCCTATTCAGAAAAGGCATGAACCCAGGGTTAAAGAACCTCCTCAAGAATCACCCCCACAATCAGGTTAGAAGAACTGATTGTGCTCTACCAAGGAATAAGCTTAAACCAAGAAACCCATGGCGCCGCCCCCCATGGACCCCAAGTGGCCAGAAGCCCCACAGTGGCCAGACCAGCCATGACACCTGAGGAGTTGCAACAACATTACAGAGATGGGTTGTGTTTACACTGCCATGAAGCAGGGCACCAGACCAGGGCCTGCCCCAGAAGAAACCAAACTTCAGGCTTCCTTGCCCAATTAAACACCACCTCTCAGTCTTATAAGTATATCATAGTGACCCTAGAAGTAGGAGATAAAGTATTTAACAAAAAGGCTTTCTTAGATACAGGGGTTGACAAAAGTTTCATTGACCCTGCATTGGCATCCAAGCTAGGACTCACCACCTTGGATACTCAATTCCAAGTCACTATGGGAAACAGTTCAACTGACATTGGTCAAGAATGTAACCAACACCTTGAGCTGAAGATTGGGCAAAACACTTACACCTCATCTGTTATCTTGTTGAAAGAATTATCACACCCATTGATACTTGGAGACTCCTGGGCTGACAAGCATGGTGCAATCCTGAACTAATGTGACCAAACTGTAACTCTAGGAAAGGGACCTAACCATGAAACTTTACCCATTCAGCCGAGCCCACACATAGTGCCCCCCACCAAAATCACAACCATGCAATTGGACCCTTGCTCAGGGAAACTGCCCTCAGCCCTCAAGAAATGGACCAGTGTCTTCAGCAAAGAGGCGGCAACTCAACTACCTGAGCACTATATCTACAAACACGCCATTGATGTACTCCCTGACACACAACCCAGCCATGGACCCATCTATAGTTGCAACCACAAAGAACAAGTGGCCTTGAAAGTGTACATTGAAGACATGACCAAGAAAGGATTTATCTGAGTCTCAAAGGCCCCATGCTCTTCTCTCTTACTATTTGTTGGGAAGAAAGATGGGGGGAATGAGACCTTGTGTAAACTACCAGAAACTGAACAAAATCACAGTAAAAAACTAATACCCCATACCTAATGCCAATGACCTATGTGAAGTCTTGACTGGTGCACAAGTATACTCTAAGATTGACCTCCAAGACGCTTTTAACCAAATCCAAATCAAAGAAGGCAATGAATACAAAACAGCTTTTGAAACTTGATATGGACTCTATGAATACCTGGTCATGCATTTTGGGCTATGCAACGCCCCTAGCACCTTCCATAGGATGATTAACCCAGTCCTTGGAGAATACCTTGACCAATTCTGTGTGGCATACCTCAACAACATCCTGATATATAGCAAAACACATGAAGACCACCTCTGCTACCTGGACCTCATATTAGATAAACTAGCAGCAGCCAAACTCCACATCAAACTCAAGAAGGGTGAGTTCTTTCAACCTGATGTAGAATTCTTGGGCTACATAGTACAAACCAGTGGATTTGCCATGGCCCAAGATAAAGTGGACACTGTCACAGCTTGGCCCACCCCCACCTGTTGGAAAGATGTTAGGAGTTTCTTGAAGCTAGCAAACTACTGTAGAGATCTCATAATTTTTTTCTCAGATTACTCTGCCCCTGACCCACCTTTGCTTGGAAAAAGTCCAGTTTGAGTGGACCCCTGACTGTGTTGTTGCCTTTGAAGCCCTGAAGTTGGCCTTCACCTCTGCGCCTGTGTTGGCCATGCCTGACCACAAAAAGCTGTTCATCCTGGAAACCAACACTTCTGACTTTGCCCTAGAAGGGGTGCTTTTTCAGGAATAAGAGGATGGTATGCTACATCCTGTAGCATATTAATCCAAAAAGATGATCCCTGCTGAAGGAAATTATCCTATATACAATAAAGAAATGCTAGCTATAATGAAGACCTTGAAGCACTGGCGCAGATACCTATGCGGCGCTGAGCACCCAGTAAAGGTCCTAACAGATCATAAAAAATTGGTTTACTTCTTCAAAACATGTCAGCTTAACTAACAACAAGCAATATGGGTCCTAGAAATGGCAGACTATGTACTAGAAATTGACTGTAAACCCAAAAAAGTAAACATTGTCCCAGATGCCCTAAGTGGAAGAGACAACCTGATCCTGTTCTCCACTGAGTTGAGAAATCACAACACCAATACCCTGTTGGATACAACCAGTGGAAGAATACAGATAAACTACCTGAAACTTGTTGCTAAGAAATCAGACATATTAGAAGCCCAGGCAAAGGACCCTGCTGCCAAGACCATGGTTTCAGAACTCTCAACACAAATAGACATCCCCCTGTAAAAAAGAGGTTACTCACTAAAAGGAACCACCCTACTGTTCTAAGGAAGAATTTATATACCAGAAGGGTTGGCTTGGATTTCTGTCCTAAAGGACTATCACAACTCAGAACTAGCTGGCCACCCGGGCCGCCACAAAACCCTTCAAAGCATCAAAAGGAATTACATGTGGCCCAAGATAGACACAGATGTTATCAAATACATTGAGGGCTGTGAGACATGCAGGCACACCAAAACAAGACGCTCTAAACCAGAAGGTCTCCTATGCCTCCTAGACATCCCTTCAGGACCCTGGAAATCAGTATCCATGGATTACATAGTTGAACTCTTACCCTCCAAAGATTATAACACAATTCTAGTGATGGTTGACTGTTTAACCAAAATGGCCTACTTTGTCCCCATCACTACCCATTGCACTGCCGCTGAAACTTTCTGTCACTTTCATGACCAAATACTCACCCAACACAGAGCCCCAGAAGAAATAGTGACAGACCAAGTATGGTGAAACCCATCACCAGTTGGTTGCTCTAATCCTGATTGTTGTTGAGTACTTCCTGATTGTAAGAGATCCTGATTGCCTTTCAAATGAGGCAGTCATTCCAGATGCTCAAGACACCAACTAGCTTCTGGATTGTCCAAAGGCATCAACTTGGTTCCAGATTGAAAGTCACATCAACTAGGCGTTAAATCTATCAACTGAGTATTTAACCAACTGCAATTATCAATGACTTCCCCAACCTTGAGCCTTTGGTAACCCCCTTGTGCTGCTGGGGCTGTTCACACTTTCCCCTGATTGCTGTGCTGATCCCCAGTTGTTCTGCCTTAATTTCCTCCTTCTTCAACCCCATGCAATGACCAACTTGCCTTGTTTTATCAAGTAAGTTGTAGTATATAAACCCCTCTCCTTTTCTCAAATAAAGACACACATTTTATAACCCCCTTATATTAGCTACACCATCAAATATTATTTGAGTGTATAATTTGAGGATTCAGGCTCCCCCGGCTTTAGAGTAGTTGCTGCCGCCACACTACTCCAAACCCTTTGTTGTTCTCCTGGTCTGATCACCTTTGTACTACTAAATACTTGTCTGGTTTCCAACTAGTACAGTACTCAGTTAATCAACCAACACCTAGATCTGTCCCCTATCCCACTGTCTATTACCTAGTCCTTCAACTGACTGACCAACTATCCTCCCTTACAGTAGCAAGAGCACCACACCAAGGACCACAGTTTAATCTCATTATTGGGCGCAAGTAATGAAAGACCTAGGAATCAAAAGATGTGTGTCCACTTTGTATCATCCCCAGACCAACGGCCAAACCAAACAGGTAAACCAGATTTTGGAACAGTACCTCTGATGCTACACAAACGCTGATCAAGACAACTGAGCAGACCTATTATCTACAGCCCAGTACGTGTACAATAGCAAAGATCATGCGTCCACCGGGATGTCCCCCTTCAAAGCCAATTACGGATTTGACCTCACTTGGGACCCCAAGATTAGAAACCAGGAGTCTAACAGAGCAGGTAGAACCTGGATGGAACACATCCACAAAACCCAGATGACCTGCTCCCAAAATCTAACCCATGAAGTACAGACCTACAAAGCCTCCACTGACAAAAGGCAAACCCCTGGAAAGCCACTAGAGACAGGGGATGAGGTCTATCTAGACTCAAGGAACATACCCCTAAATGACCTATGCCAGAAGTTAGCTAACCAAAGAAGTGGCCCCTACTAGATCACGGGCCAAGTAGGCAAAGTAGCTTACCATCTGAAGTTACCCAACACCTGGAAAATACATGATGTATTCCATTGATCCTTACTGTTCAAAAAGGACAGAACTTCCATGCCCCACCAGAAACTGAAGACTGCTCCTTCACCCATCCTGGTAGGGAGATCTCTTGAACACAAAGTAGAGTATATACATGGCAACTTTACCCACTACTGCAAGCCACAGTACTGCATCAAGTGGTTAGGATACCCGCCTAAGGAAAGCACCTGGGAACCAGCTGATAATCTTACCAACACAGCCAGTGCCATCTGCCAATATTGGGAGAATAAAGCCAAGTCCAGTTTATAAGGGGATAGTGTTACAAAAGTAACATGTTCAAAGCCCTGGGCAGGAATCAAACCTGCTCCTAGCCACTAGGCGGGTCTAGTGGGCAGGGGAGATTTGCCTGCACCTGGATTTTTGCTTTTCAAAGCAAATCCAGGTGTAGGAACCATTACTGCCCTGCTGGTAGCTGCAGGGCCTGTTCTGGGCCCCAAAAGCTATACCTAAGCCTTGGTAGGTTTGGCTGGGCCTGGGCAGGCTATTTTTAGCTGCCCAGTAAACCCAGTTTAAGCCCATCCTCCATTAAGTAATTTGGGGTCCTCAATTAGGGACCCCTTTTTAATCAAGTTCCTTGGCCTCAGGAAAGCCTGTCAAGCCAGTCCAAAAAAGGTGATCAAATTTGGAAAAACCCCAAAACCCCAAAACCCCAGAAGCCAAACCTGCCAGAATCAATGGCCAGCCAAGCCAATATGAACCATCAAAAAGCCAAATAACTGTTCCTAAAAACCTCAAAAATGACCATGAAGCAGCCAACCAAATAGCAGAACCTGAGATGCCAAGCCTGGCCATACAGATAGCACCAGAAGAATACCAAGAGGCACTTGCATGTGAGTAAGCATATAATTCAGAAGCACCTGAAAAAGTTCTGTATCATCATCCTTACCAAACAAAGTTGTTTTGAACCTTTGGTCCACCAATCTGTTTCCATACATATTTTTGATACTCTATCATCTGCATACACCCAAGCGTCAGCACCCATACACTGGGATAGATAGCCAGACTCCAGTTGACAAAAGAAAAGCCTTTGACTACTACTGTCTGCCCAACACTCCATTTGGCCCTGTGCATTTCACTGAGTATCCCCCAAATCCTGATCACAAACCCTGGATCTTGGAAGACTTGCAGTGGTACACCTGCCCAAACACACCCAAGGAATCATACCAAATTATCTGTGACAGCAAAGCAATCATCATTTACCCTTTGATCTTCAACAGGAAGTACAAAAATCCTGCTGCCTACCTGATCCCCATGGAACCACCCCCAACACTCAAACCAACCATCTCAACCCCACCCACTTCTGACGCCACTGGCCAGAGTAGTCAATTCCTGGGAGTGCCTTCCCTAGCGCTCACAAGGTTGATTGACTCTGCCTTGCCAGCAACTGGGCCCTGGGCTGTGGCTGGGAAGGCCCTTTCCTACCTGGTAAAGTTAGGTCCCATCATCTGAAGGGCTATGCCTGTACCTGCTTCAACTCCTCCCTCACCTGCTGGAGCTCCACAGTACTCTTAGTATCCTGACACAAATGAATTAAACCAATATAAATAGGTAATGTATGTTTGAAGTTTGATGTTGAATTAACACTAGGCTCTTTCTTAGGGTTCCAGGTTTGATCCCTATCTGGTTCAAGATCTGAATACCAGTGAATAGTTGGGACTTTGCTGTTGGTTGTTTTTGTCTGTTTGTGTTGTAATTTTTCCATACAATTAATGTAGCCAGGGGAAAATTCCCTGAAACATGTCTGCTCACATAGCTCAGCAACTTTGCAGTGCCGCCTTGGAGTTGTTTGCAGGTGCTAATGACAACAACACCACAGCTTGGATCCAATCTGCCCAAAACAAGCTGGCGCAAATGGAGTGCCCCACAGATTTTTGGATTACAGAGATCTTCATTTGCCTGACTCACAATGCAGGAGACTGATGCAAAAATTGGCACAAGAATCACACCAATAAGCACTGGGACTCCTTTAAATGGGAATTCTTGGAAAGATTTGTAATGAAAGACATCACCTTCATGATCATACGCCAAGTGAAGAACTTGACACAGATGGGCACAGTAAAGGAACTCACCCAAGCCTACAAGGAGCTACACCTACAAGCACTATCATATATGGTATTTGATAATCCAGCCACACACCTCATCTACTACAATGCCCTCAAGCTGCACATAATGAGACATGCCAACCTGGACCAAGTAACCAATCTGCAAAGCTTATACTATGAAGCAGAGAAAGAAGAACAAACTTTCAATGTGCTACACAAGGCACAGAACAGGAAAAGAGAAAGACCTAAGGGCCCTCACCCCTCAGGACGCTCTAACTGCCCTCTGCCTAACAATAGTATCCATGCAAATAATAAACCTCCGGGCTTCAATGGCCACAGTAATAGGAACAATGACAAGTCCAATCACACTCATTTCAGAATTTCCAGCACCCAGGGTAACCAGGATGAGGAAAAAGTCTAAGGAGATCAATAAGCAAACCAAGCTCTCCCTGCCAATCTTCTGTCTGCCAAATGATGAGTATCACCCGGACAACATGGATCAGTGCCCAATGATCCAGATCCCTTCAGGAGACCCAGTACTCTACACCATTGCCAGACATCCCAATAAACTGATGTCTTATTCTTTCTGTTTTTAAAGTTACACAGTTTCAGCACTCTTGGATTCAGGAGCAGATTGTACCCTTGTTAACAGTAGCTTTGTAGACAAGTTCAAGCTAACCACTAATCCTTTGAGGATTAATAATGTGGGTTTATCCAATTAACATCACATTGCAGTGACACAGGAAACTGCCCCCTTCTCTGTCATTCTAGAGAGCCTGCATTCCACCATCCAGGGTCCTGTCATTGGTTTTCCCAAATTCAACATCATGCTGGGGCTGGACTGGTTTCAAAAAAATAACCCCCACGTAGAGTGAGCGAGCTCAGTATTGATCATCAAGTGTGAAGGTGTCAATCACCAGATCTACCCTGACTCAGTGGATCAACTCCTGTATGACCACGTTTTGGTACACATTAATGAAACCCTGGACAAAAAGAAGAACCTCAAGGCAATTGATTGGGACTCCTGAAAGTACAAGATCATACACTTCAAGGATCACCATGACACCACTATACCTAGGGATTGCAAAATTTTAGCCTGCCATCCAGAAATCTTCAAAGAGGCTCTACCTGTGTTTTCATCAGAGAAACACATCTGACACTCCATCCAACTCAAGGAAGTTGTACCTAAGGCGCAACCCATCTACTGCCTTACACCAAATGAGGACAACACCCTACAAGCCTACCTCAAGGAGGCATTGGAGAAAGGACTTATCCTCTCCTCACAATCTCCCTTTGGCACAACTGTATTCTTTGTAGCAAAGAAGGATGGTACCCTGTGCCTATTCACAGACTATCAAGCCCTAAAAAAGTTACTATCAAAAATTGTTACCCACTACCACTCATCAATGACCTCTTTGATGCCCTGGGCGGTGCCATAGACTTCTCCAAGATTGACCTAATCACAGGCTACAACCAAATTCACAGCAAGGAGGAGAATATACCCAAAACAGCCTTCCACACTAAGTAAAGGTAATACAAGTGTGTGGTGCTTAACTTTGGCATGACAAATGCCCCGTCCACCTTTGTGACCTTCATAAACAAAGTATTTGTGCCACACATAGGCAATCATGCCCTAGTCTACCTGGACAACATCATCTTCTACAGCTTCTTGGTGGAACAGCACCACAAAGACCTAGAGGCAGTCTTTGCTACCCTGGCACAACACAAACTGTTGGCCAAGCCCTCCAAGTGCCAGTTCTTTTGCAAGCAGTTGCCTTTCCTGGGACACATTGTTTCAAAAGATAGCACCAAGCCTGAAAGCCAGAAAATCCAGGTCATTTGCAAAATGCCACCTCCCAAGGACAAGTCAGAACTCCGCACATTCTTGGGAATGGTTGTCTATGTACAACAATTCATACCCAACTGTGACGTCCTAACTGCACCCCTGTCTGCCATAACTGGCGCCAAATCTAAGTTCATATGGACCCCTCAACAAGACCTCTGTTTCTACAGTTTAAAAGATAAGCTGGTGTCTTCCCCTATTCTGCAATATCCTAAAAGAGATGGTAACTACCAACTGGAAACCAACATCTCTAATGCCTTCATTAGAGGTGTACTTGGTATCAAGACAGCCACTGAAGACTTCCTACCAGTGGCCTAAAAGTCACACAAGTTAACCAATAAGTTATGTTACTATCTTATTCATGACAAGGAGATGTTGGATGTTGTCTAATGTTTAGTCAAGTGGCGCTGCTACCTAGAAAGACAGAAAAAGTTTAATGCCCTGATTAACCATAAATCACTAGTATATTTCAAGACACAAGCCAACCTTTCTAGACAATAGGCCTGTTGTGTTCTGAGGCGCAGCATAGACACACAACAAGGAATCCTAACCTTAGGATTGGATTTGTACTAAGTCTTGGTTATTTGCAGGGAAGGCTATTGGTTTACCCTGTGGGC
This sequence comes from Entomophthora muscae, assembly GCA_014839935.2. Classification (NCBI taxonomy): domain Eukaryota; kingdom Fungi; phylum Entomophthoromycota; class Entomophthoromycetes; order Entomophthorales; family Entomophthoraceae; genus Entomophthora; species Entomophthora muscae. Next base: position 37,040 of record QTSX02002383.1, read on the forward strand.
TTGATTGATTAGCTTCTAATAGTTGGGGATAGAGAGAGACACCAAAGTACTGAGAGACACAAAGACAAAAATGTGAATAGAACTTAATTTTTATTGGTGAATAAGAAATGTAATATATACTGTGTAGTTTTACCACAAAACAATACATGGGCAGTAGGATCACTTGCCACAAGCATGAGTGGGGTAATTGAGTTGCGCAGAATCAGAAAACCAAACAATTGGGTCATTATTTTAGGGATTAGGCCATTTTCTAATGCACATGCTGCTCAAGTTGCAGCATAACACAGTTCAATTTTGAAAAAGTAACTAATTACACAATTTATATTTAAAATATTAATAACTCAATGAAAAATTAATATTTTTTCACACTGTAAACTATCAAAATGAATCTAAAAATCTTATCTTTCTATTAGTGTAAAAATTTTAATATGTATACTATGCTCAATATTAAAGAAAAAGTAATTTAAAAGAGCATAATCCAGATTTTATTATATGATTATATCTAATGATATAAAGTAGATCACTTCAAAGCTAATAAATACTCTTTTTTCAATACACAACAGATGTTTTTTATTTGACAAAATTAAAGATAAGATTGAGAACTTTATTTTTGCATTTTATTTTATTTAAAAAGCTCAATTCTCTAGGATTTTATGATAGTTTGAAGTTAGGATATTTTTATCACTGTTTAGATTGATTTTAAGGTTCAAGTGAGCTTCAAACCTCAAATTAAGCATTCTTTAAATGGAATTCTTTAATATTTTATTGTTTTAAAATTATGCGGAAGAGGTACAATTAACTGAATACATCATTTTAATTGATTTGCATTGATTACAAAGAGGATATGATGTAATAATAATGCTTAGCTGCTTCACATATATCACTTGTGCATGAAAACTGGGTATTTAATTAATTTCTGCAAACATAAATTCAAATTCAAACTATAATAAAAGCTATCACACCATTTCTTTCAGAATGGTGTCATTTAGCTTGGTATATAAGAGCTAAAGTACCACAAAGCTTCTAATCCAAAAGACCCCATTCAAAGACCACATTCTGATCATAACTACTCCATCATTAAGGCACACATCAGAGATCTGACCTAATTACAGATTCAAAATACTGCCATGTCCTCAGTTAAATTTACTTCTTCCATGCTACCCTTTTTTTCCTTGGGAGCTTCAACAAAAAGAGAGATAATTGCAATGTTAAAAAAGGCATTCCTCTTTATTGCTGGTGATGATCTTGATAATTTCATCAAGCACTTCCTTACTCAAACTGAATTTGGGAAAGCTCAGTTCCTGCCAACTATTCAAAATCAAAAAGGCAATGAGTTCATTGAAAACTTAAAGGATCTCATGAAATCTTCTCCCCAAAAACATCTCCCAGCCTTGTGATCTCTGGTTACTTCCAGTTACTCTTTAAAAGAGCTTAATGATATGGGGTTTAATATAACCAAAAGTGAGTTTGAATACTCAAGAAAACTATATAAAAATAAAAATGTAAGTTTAAACAAAAAAAGCCAAAATAATAACAGCTATTCATTAAAAAAAGAAATAAATAAAAAAATAATTAAAAAATCGCTGGAAAATTCTTTTGAAACAAGCCAGTTTACAAAAAAAGTGCCTGAAAAAATTTATAAAGATATAGAAAAAGAGATGAGTAATTACTCAACTGAAATTAAATACTCTCTAATTAAAACAAAAAAAGAAATATATGAAAATATGAAAATAAAAAATGAAATTTCAGTTTCAATTTCCACTTACTATAAATTAATCCCTAAAAATATAATAAAAAGTAAAAAACAAACCAATATGTGCAATATTTGTAATTTAAAAAATTCACTAGAAAAAAGAAGGAAGAATGTGAAAGTAAAAACTTACCATTACCAGAATCTATAGACAATGACTTAAAGACTATTAATCAGCATCAAGACTTTTATGTTCATCAAAATTGTGAATATAAAAAAGATATTAATGAACTAGATGATGAGTCTTGTGTTGTAGTTATAGATTATAAAGAAAACTTAAAGGTTGGAGGTGGTCCAATTGAGACCAATAATTGTTTTTATTCAAAAAAACCAATCTCATTATTAGGGTTTGCATTAGTTTTTAAAGAAAACAATAAAATTAAATATGAATATCATGATTTTTTGTCTCAAATATTATCACATGATTCTTTATTTTCAGGTGAATGTCTAATAAGTCTTCTTAAATTAGATAGATTTAAAAAATAAAAAATATAAAAGTATGGACGGATAATGGAAATCATTTTAGATCATATGAATTTTTATATTACTTATTTAAAGAGGCACCTAAATATATTAAGGGTTCTATAAAATATAACCGTTTTGTTGAATGCCATGGAAAAAGCATTGTTGATGGTCACTTTGGTGTAATATCAAAAATTTTAAAGGAAAAAGAAAATGTACTTTATATTAACAACATTAATGATCTAAAAAATATTTGTGAGAAAGAAGAAAGAAGAAAATAATTATACAATTCAGCTTTAACTGGTTCAATTGTTTCCCAAAAAGCATTTTTTATATTTATGAAAGGAAATTTAGGCCTATAAAAAGAGAGCTTGAAGTTAAAAATCTGCGCATTAATCTTTCATATTTGATGAAAGATGGGAAGTTATATACTTCACCTTTAACATTTGAAAGCTTCTCAGAATATTCTGAGATAAATTATCATTTGAAATCACGTGATGATACCAGAGAAACAAAAATATCAGAAGATGCTAGTAGTGTATTGGGGCAAGTTCATGAAGTAGGACAGCTTACTAGAGGGTGTATTTTAAATAGAGTTATCAGTCTTTCAAAAACAACAACCTTTTTTTCTGAAACAAACTAAGAATATTTATGATGAGCCAAAGATAGGGTAATAGCATTTATAGCTTTGGGGCTGCTATTACTCTCCCATGCAACTCATCATAAATATTTTTGGTTTGTAGTAGCACTTAAGATATTTTCAGTAGTACTATAAGTTGCAATTTTCAATTATAAAATCAATGAATTATTTTTTAAAAAATCACCCAAGCCCAAGATCAATTAAATATTTGGGATTGATTGTATTTTACTCTTTCTGAATAATTTGAATATGAATAATGTGATTAAGTTATAAAATAACCAATCTAGCGCCTAGGCATAACAAGAAAAATAATGTCCCAATTGTATTTCCCAGTTTGAATACAGACTCATTTTGAGAAGCAAAATCAAAAGAGAGAGATTTGTCCTCAAAATAACCCATCAAAGGTAAAAATGAAACATGGTGAATGGCAGCATTCACAACATTGCCCCTTCTAGATTGGCCTTAAGGGGGTAGTACTTGCAGAGGAACTTGGCATGTACTCGGGCAAACAGACAACCACTATAGAGGAGTTTCACAGTATACTCTGACCCTCATTTGAAGGTCACTTCCAAAGGTCCAACTCAAAACATGTCTAGCTTGTGAGCACGTCCTCCTACTCTATGATGATAGTAGAGAACATGGTCCCCAATGTTGAACTCAGGCAAGAGAGAGCATCCAGCATTATCAGGAGAGAGCTCAAGCCTCTTGGTCTTATATGCAGAAGTGTATGTAGTAGCCTGTATATCAATGATGCGTTTGACTAGATCTTTGATATGATCATCAGGGTTCATAGCCTTATCAGAGAAGAATAGGCCCCCCCAGGAGCAACAGAGTGGTGGCCTCATGCCCATAAAGCATAGAAAAGGGGGAATATCTGGTGACACAATGTTTGCTAAGGCAATAGACAAAGAGAGCAGCAGGTAAGTATAGATCTCAGTTGGCAGTGTCAGAATAAGTGAGTTTCCTCATGATAGAAACCAGAGTTGAGTTTGCGTGCTCAACCGCCCCATTGGTGGAAATTTTATAGGGGGCAGAGAAAGACTGGTGAGATCCCAAGGCCTTGACAACAGAGGTTACAAGTTTGGCATTGAAGTTGGTTCTGTTGTCTGACAATAACACTTGAGGGCAGCCAAGGCAGTAAAATATGTCTTGCAACAGAAAGGCAGCAGTTGTCTTGGCAGTGATGTCCTTAGTAGGACAAGCTTCTACCCACTTGCTGAAATGATTAACAGCAATTAGGATAAAGCAGCAACCAGAGTGGGAACGGGGGAGATGCCCTACAGGGTCAATTCTGACAGTGTGAAATGTGTGTTGAGGAGGGACTAGCTTAAACTTGTGAGAGGCAGCACAAGGTTGCTGGAGCTGGCAGCTGTAGCAACTAGCTATGACGTCTGGAATCAGCAGGAAAAGATTATAACAGAAATAATTTTTCTGGAGCCAGTCATAAGACTTGACAATGTCTCCACGTCCCGTCTCCTTATGAGCTTGGAGCACCAACAAAAGGCAAAGACTAGGATGTACATAAGGAAGGTATTGGTCTCATACTTTTTTGAAAATCTGGTTGTTGCAAATGAGTGTGTCCCTGGATAGTTTGGACAGAGCAATTCAAACCTATTACGTCTTGTTCTCCCAAGAGGAAGGATATCCAATTAGCTCATACAGTCAATCAGCTTCAGCAGGGTGTAGAGCAAAGATAGGCATTCTGGACAGTCCATCAGCGTTCTGATGTTGAATCCTGCAACAATGTAGCACAGTGAAGTTGTCAGGATTGACAATTCTTCCTCTCTGGAAACCTGGGCCTGGGAGCAGGAATTGAACCCCGACTCTGGAACCCCGGGCCGCTGAGCCTATGGACCGCGGGACCACCCGCCCGCATTTTCTGGAGTCAAGCTCCCGCAAGCTGACGCTGAAGATGATGGCCCATCCAGTGAAACAGATCAAGCCGAGGAAATTATTGCACCAAATGGAGTGCCAATCACAACACCTAATGGAGGTGCCAAAGCGACAACTATTAGCTTCATGAGTTTGAAGTCTACACCAGCAACCAATCAAGAGCCAACCCAAGGAAGAGGCACCAGCCCACAACCTGGCCCCATAACCACAACGCTAGAGCAAGATAATCAGGTAGCTAAATCAGGAGTCTCAACCAATGAAAGAACTCCCAGGACAAATGCCATTTTGCTGCTTTTGGACCCAAGCACCAGTCCCCCCAGCCCTGCCTTTCCCAATGCCCTGATGAACCCCCCATGGAAAATGTTAAGTTTGGAGGTGGGGTACTATATAGACCAAAGGACCCTGCGCTCCAAACTTATTGCTATTTTTGAATAAAGTTTATGTTATTTTGGCTCACACAGCTATTGCCTTATTTTGTATTTGCTGTCTACCAATTCAGTTTGAGATCTCCTGGCCTGCCTGCCTCACCACCTGCTGTTTTCTGTCCTCCTGGTGTACCCTTTGGACCTGTTCATTTTACTGACTACCCTCTAAAATCTGAATGCAAGGAATACACCCTGGAAAAGATACTTGAACTCAATCCTTTGGCCCGCATACAATCTGCAATTAGATATAACTGACAAGGCCTGTGGATATTTTCAACACCCAAGTTGTTCAGAGAGAAATTCACCTATCTCTCTGCTTATGACCTGCCCATGGAACCGCCTGTGACCCCAAAACTTATGCCTGCCTCCTTGCCTGATCTCCCAACCAACCATTCTAACAAGCTGTTTGGGATTGTGTACATAACCCTCACAGGGGTGATTGACACTATAATTCCAACTGCCGGCCCGTGGTCCTGGGTGGAGAAGTCTGCCTCCTACCTTTTAAAGTTAGCTCCCCTCTTGTGGTGGGCATTGTCCACAAAAAACCCAGCCCAAGTTACCCCTGAAAACAACAGGCCAGCCGCTCAAGACTGGATCCCTGACAGAAGTCATAACCTTGCAGGCAGAGAGTCCATCTAGCTAGCTGTTCTTCTGGTTCCTTAAGTTGTTGTAACCACTTAAGCAAGGCGTGGTCAGCAACCACAGTGAAATGGGTGTCATACACGTAATGGCAGAACTTTTTGACTGCATGCAACACAGCAAGACACTCTTTCTCTGTGACACTGTAATTTTTCTCATTTTTGATTAGGAAACAAGAAGTATAAGCTACATGGTGATCCACACCCTTGTCATCTAGCTGAGCCAAGATGGCTCCAATAGTCAGGTTGCTAGCATCAGTGTAAAGGATGAATTCCTTATTGTAGTTGGGATACACTAGGATTGGCGCCTCTTTGAGTTTTTGTTTAAGGGTTTCAAAGGCTTGCTGCTGACTAACAGTCCATTTAAAAGGGACATTAAGTAACATCTGGACCAAAGGTTTGCTTTTATTGACAAAGTCAGGGATAAACTGTCTGTAGTAGCCCATCATCCCTAGAAAGACTTGTACCTCTCGCAGGTTGGTGGGTGGAAGCATTTTTTCAATGGCCTAAACTTTTTTGGTCATTGGGCAAATCCCAGTATGTGTCACTTCATGACCCAAGAATTCAAGAAGCTCCTTGAAGAAGGCACACTTCAAAGGTTTTAGTTTGAGGCCAGCTTCCTAGATCTTTAGGAAAGCTTCTTTTAGGTGAGCCAGGTGATCTGTAAAGGTACACTGAAGGGCAACAGCACCCATGTTGACAATAATAATGTCAACAGTGGCCATGTTGACACTTTGTTGACATGATCACTGTCAACTCAAAACTCTAAATCTCCTATGTTTTTTGCTAGTTGCGCTAGCTTATTTCTGTTTTTAAAGTATTCAGGGGTGCAAACCCAGAAAACACGACAAAATTGTGGCCATTTTGACACAATTTAATATTAAGCTTAAAAACTCAATTTAACCTGATTTTTCCTTTACTTTTACTAATAAAAATTATTTTATTTTTTATTTGTTTTCACAACGTAAAAGTGTCAATGTCAACACTTTTTAAGCGGAACTTATTTTTAATAACAAACCTGAAACATCTACAGTAAAAAAATAAGAGTGCATTTAAAAATATTTTTTTATTGAATTATTATATTGAAAAAGGCATTGCACATACAGTTGATTGTTAAAATATTCATCTTATAAATATATCTGTGGCACTTATTCTGACTTTAATATATTAAGTGGATTGGTGGCTAACAACAATTCAATAATTTAAGCGTGAGTTACTATGTAAGTTACTATAGAATTTATTATTAAAAATAATATCAAAACTTGTGAATGTTGTTTATTTTCTTGTGATCATCTGCTGGGGTGGAGTTAAGCAAATTAGAGTGGCGCAATTAAGCTTAAATTAATATGTCACCTCCTATGAAGAATGCCGTAAGTGACGTTGTCAACACTTTACCCTTTTCATTACTGAATATAACTTTCTTAAGAGCTTTCAATATACACAATGTTAAAATATCATATTACCACTACCCAAATATTATTTTTAATAAAGAAATAAAGAACTTCAATTATTTTTTACTTATTTTCATATGTTTTTTATTTTATTATGTGAGCAAAAATACACAGAAAACGGTTAATATTTGCTAGCCTGCTTAAATTTAATTTACAGTAATATGAAAAACATAGTAAATTCTCAAAAAAATGTTGACAGTGACAATGTCATCAAAAACAATGTCTACAATTTTTCTAATTGACAGTGAGAATTCAGCTTTTTTTTACTAATTATCACTCATAATGTCAACAATTTTCATTTCTCATATATAAAACTTTATGTTTTACATAATAAAAACTTCTCATTTTTTGATATGTTGTTTTTTTAACTTTCCTCTTTCATATTTTTTAATTTTTAAAATAAAATTTATATCTAAATATAGTACTTTCACATAAATATCTTAACTTTTAATTTTTTATTTAAAACTATAATAAATTAAAACCTATACAAGTATTTTTTAACTTTTAAATGCCAAGAAAAGCCATCTAAGATTTATTTTTTATATATCATGATTTTTAAGTTGTTTTGTTTATTTTTTACATACATTGCTTTATTTTAACCCATTTTACTTATTATCTTAGGATAAGAACACTTCCAAACAGCCCAAAGGAACCAAGCATCCTTCAAAGCCAACCAAACCCACCAAGAAGAAGCCTGTCTCATCAAAGAAGGCCACTCCCAAACCATCCCCAAAGCCCTCACCAAAGCCCTCTCCTGAGAAGAGCCTTGCTCACTCCACTGGGGGAGAGAAAACTGATGGTTCAAACTGACCACAGTTTCTATAACTCTGCTTCAGATAAGGAGCCTACCAAGAAGAAGTGCTCAGCCCAAAAGTCCCCACAAAAGGATAAGTCTCCCACACGTGAGGGGCACCAAGATAAGCCCCCTTCTGCTTCCCCCCACCACCAAACTCCCCTCCTTCAAGTTTATCTGGGGATGATACAAAGCCCCGCCCTGGTTACTTCCCTGGCTTCTGCCATGCTCCTGCTGGCCCATGGGACCCTCTGTGTCAGGAATATTCCTGAAAACACTGTGGCTCAGAATAATATTTTGTGTACAATTAATTTTAAAAAGCAGAATAAAAAATGGTAGCAGTTCCCCCTTATTAGGGAAACTGCCACGGGAAGCCGAGGCAAGAAAATACAAATTAAAAATAAAGTTTTTAATTTGGACAAATTTTATACCCTGTCCGCGGGCCGCGCGGCCGGCTGCCAGCAGTCTGCCTGCACCTGCCAGCCAGTCCCCCACCCAGTCTGCCAAATGGGGAAATTTCCAAAAGGGGAAACCCAGAAAGGCAATTTCCCCAAACCCAAATGGAGGGGGAACTGCTGCCCAAATTTGGAATCTACCAAATTTTGAGGGGGTTGACAAGCAGCCCAGCATTACAATTAATGCATCAACTGCAAAGGTTGAATTGAAATGCATAAATGTGCCTGAAGATGCTCCAATTCCATGCAATGCCAAGGATAACAATTCATTGCCTGCCAAGCCACTCCCATCCCAATTCCAAATGGGAATCCCAGACAACACCAAGAGTTCAAGGTTCCCTATCCAATGCTTTGTACTATTCATGCCCCACTAAGGATGATAGTATATAATAAATCTCAATCACTTGATGGTAGTTTGTGCTATCATTGAGTGAAATTACCCCACAATAGTATCACATAAATAAATTCAAAGACTTTACCTACAAGAAGTTAAACAAGACACTAAGCTTTGTCTGCCCTTTCCCAGGACCAGAAGATGAACCACTTGATCTTCTCAGCTGTCCTCACAGCTTGCCTCGGGATTGGGGGCCACCAATACACCCACCAGCATGGGCCATACAATAAACCGCCCAACAAGTACTTCTACAAGGAGCCCGCACAGCTAAAATCCTCCAGGACGTACTCCTGGCCCACACTGGTGTTGCCCCGCTCCACCCAGCACGTAACAATATACACCTTTGTATTCTATGTGCTTACGTACTTTGCCGGTAATTTTGGAAGATTTAACATACACACCAAGGTCTTTAGATGGATGATGACAGTCTACCCCATTGTGACGGCACTCACAGGGTTCCAAGTTGCCAACTTGGTACCCTACCTTGCTAAAATACTCCCTCATTTTCTGGGGCTTTACACTCTGTTGGCCCACAATATCTTCAATGTTGACAGTAAGTTCAAGGCTCCTTCCACCTTGCCAAAGTTTTTTCCCATCATGAGTGTCAAAGGTGGGCCAGCCATGGTGGCCAACGGTTACATCTTCTCTTGCAATAACGCCAACTGGGGCTTCAAGAGCCAGCACTACACCTGTGAGAACCACTCCTGCCCAGTGTGTCTCAATACTGAGCACTGGGACTTGGTACAGACCGTTAAGGGTGAGCATACCTGCATCATGCCCAATACAATCATTTCCCATCTCCTGAAATGGTACCTTGTGCAGATCATGCCAACCTCCAAGGACCTTTCCTTCACCCAGCTGGCTGTGCTTGCTTGTAAGCACCTCTCCCCCACCAATCTGAAGAGGGTGCCAAATCACATCCAGTTGGTCAAGTTTGTGAATGATAGGCTCCAAGCCTCCAACCCCCTGGCTAAGAGTGCCACCACAATTGAAGACCAGGTCCTTTCAGATGCCCTCAAGAAAACCGAGGATGGAGAGATTTCCTGCTCCATGACAATGGGCAGGAAGTGGAGGATAGGATCATTGCCTACGCCACAACTCAAAACCTGGAGTAGCTGAACACTGCTACCACCTGGCTGTGTGACAGCACATTTGTAACCTGCCCCACCCTTTTTAAGCAGCTTTGGGTCCTGCAAGGGCAATTTGATGCCCAGGTTATCACTTTGTTTTCTTTCTCCTGCCTGATTCCAAGACAGAGGTCTATGCCAGAGCATTCAAAATTGTCCAGGATGCTTTGAGCTCCCTTCCCGCCAACCAGCTCCCCCTCCCACCCACACCACAAGGGCCAATCCCTCCTTCATTGAGAAGGATGAGTCCACCCTAGCGGCAGAGCAGCTAGCTCATGCGCGCTCACTTGGGCCAAAGGTAATTATCATGGACTTTGAGAAAGCTCAGTTCAGAGCCTTCAAGGCCACCTTCAATGGAGAAGTACAGGGCTGTTTCTTCCATTTTAGGAAGGCCCTCATCAATCACCTCAAGAGTGAGAAGGAGCTTTTTGACAAGTATCTTAATGATGGTAAAGGGAAGTGCCGCTTTGCCATCACCCAGTTTACTGCCTTGGCTTTTGTGCGGCCAGAGCATACTGGGATTCGCTTTGAGGCCCTCCTGGAGGACGCTTATATCAAGAAGCACTCCACCATCTTCAAGGGCTACCTGGATTACTTTGAGTGGCAATAGGTAGGCAAGAAGGTGACTGCCCGTAGAGGAAAGAGCAAGGCCACTGCCCCTTGGAATTTCCAGGGCGCCTGCCTCAAGGGGGAGATGAAGACCATGTCCAGCCTGGAAGTGTGGCACAAACACCTGAAGGTGAATTTTGGGTCAAACCCCAAGTACAACAAGTTCTTTGAGAAGCTGCAGGAGGAGCAGGCCCAGACTTTTTTCAAGTTTCACAACCTGGCCAACTGGGTGGCCCCCAATAAGAGAAAGGATAAGGACCAGGACTACCAGGAGGATGTCCAGAAGGTGGTTAAGAAGAAGTACAAGGTGGCAGAGATTAAGAAGTACCTAGAAGATGTTGCCACTGCTCTTGCTGGTGGCTTTAATTAGCCCAATGAACCTTGCTTTGCTTTGCCTGTATATTTTTTACTTTTAAATTTTATATATTTATTTATTTTCTTGGATAGTACTAATCTTTTTAAGTATAAATGGTAAGTTTAAGATACAGTTTCAATGTGGTTTTGTAAGAAATATCTTATATTTTGTTAATTTACCTTTAAGGTATGAGATTTTTTCAGTTATGCTTATATAAAGTATAATAAATTAAATATAGAGTTTTCTTATATTTTGTAGTTATTATGATATATTAAATATCTTTATTTTCAGTTCATTGGGATTTTAATTTTTATGGGAATAAAAAATAATTTTATAATAAAGAGTGTAATTTACATAGTAAATTAAAAAATACTTGCTTATATCCCCTTATTCTTATTACTTATAGAGATTTTTTATTGCATTTTTGAACTCTCTGGGATCATTTTAGTATAATAAAGTATTTAAAAATATTTTTTATATTAAAAATGGTCAGGGTAAAGTGTGCTGTTACTTAAAAAGTGTTGACATCCAGGAGACAACATTATGTAAAACTGGGTTGTCACTTTACTATAGTGGTGACATTAAAAGTGTCAAAATGACCACTGTCAACATTTTTAGTGTTAAAATGGCTACTGTTGCTGTTACAACACCACATTTTCTCCCCTTGGAAAGTTCTGAAACCGCCTGTTGCTTGCTTCTTGCTCCCATTTGTGGTTTTGGCAAAGCTCCAGCCTTTTCCTCAGAGTTTTTCTGTATTGTTTCTGTCTACTTCTGCTTACTCCCATGTTTCTTTCTTTGCTTTTCATCTTTTTATTATTCTTCCTATTTTTATTATTTCCTTCTTTTTCTTAATTCTTTCTTTAATTATCTCTTTCTTTTTACTTCTTTTCCTTTCTATCCTTAACTTTCCAAGTCTTCTTCTTCTCAACTCCTAGTCTTCTTCCAATGACCTTCTCTCATTTCATCTGCTCCTTTTTTAGTCCTTCTCTATCATCTTCTGCTTCTTATATTAGTCCTTCTCTGGTTCAACCACAACTTTTACTTCTCTGTTCCTTCTCTATATGAACCACCAGGGTTCCTTCTCTGTGTGATCCACCAAGGTTCTGTCCTTCTCTGGGTGAACCACCAAGGTTCTGTTCTTCTCTGGGTAAACCACCTAGGTTCTATCCTTATCTTTGTTAACCACCTAGGTTCTGTCCTTCTCTGTGAACCACCTAGGCTCTGTTCTTCTCTATGGACCATCTTTGGTTCCACTTTCAGTCCCTGTTACTAATGCCTCAGACTCAGGCAATAAATCTCCACAAGTGAGTTAGTTTTTTACTAGGCCCCCATCAGTGACCACCATTTTAGGCCATCAGCTACAGACAATCCTCCTGTCTTTGCAGCTTTTTTTACTCACCCAAGTGGTGATCTTGAGCTTTCAGTTGCAAAGTAACCAACTTTACTTCCCAGAAACCTATCAATTACCAAGTTCTGCAGCTGCTTTCCCAGGCAGCCACATTGATAATGTTCCTGGGCATATCTATGCCTCTCTAGTGACTTCAAGACCCCCTCAAAGCTACTAGGAAGAAATAGACAGGGAAACCTTACCCCCAAACCAGGTGTCATGAATGCTGCTATTTATGCTGTTTTGATTTTGCCTTCATGTGGTTATTTTGAAGACAAATTGCTCTCTTTTGCTTTTGCCCTTTGAAATTGGTCTGTTTCCAAACTGGGAAATTCAATTGTTCAGTTTCCTGATTCTGTGCAGCTCACTCACCCCACTTGTGCTTGTGGCAAGTGATCCTACTGTCCTGGTATTGTTTTGTAGTAATGTAAACCACTAATATTAAATTTCTTATTTACCAATAAAAATTAAGTTCTATTCACATTTTTTCTTTGTTTCTCCCAATAATTTGGCACCTCTCTAGCCACGTCTAGTAGAAACTACTCAATCAGGGCCACAAGGTAAACTAATAGCCTTCCCTGCCACTAACCAAGACTTAGTACAAACCCAATCCTAAGCTTAGGATTCCCTGTTGTGTGTATGTGCTGCACCTCAGAACACAACAAAAATGGTGCTCAATACAGGGGGTGTAATCCTCTTGATTATCCCCTTTGCAACTAAATTTTCAGGTCCTTTGCCTCCTCCCATACAAGAGCCAACCTCACCTGAAATCACCAGTCCTCCTATTGAGGAAGACATTGCAGACCCACCTATTTTCCCTACTGTGCTGAACATGGGAATGGTCCCTGCCTAGTGGACTACCCCTTGGTTACCCCTTACTTAGAGCAAGTCATGGCAGTAGCCCTTGGGATAGCCTGTGACAGGGCCATCCTGTGCCTCCAATTACAGTTCAATCAAGCAGAACACTACAAATTGATTGTGGCTTCACAATTTCTACAGCATTTCCTTGCTGCGTCTGACTCCACTGAACACCTATTGTCTTTCTTTTTACAACCTGCCCTAGCCCACCATCAAATGGTACTAGGATTCCACATTCAGAAAATCTTTTCCCTACAAGCCGCTGTCACCAACCACTGGGATCAGTTTTCTGCGTACCAATAATGGATCCACTCCCTTTTTCCTTGGTGTCTAATACTCAGTGCAGCTCTATTACTTCCAAAGCCTGCTTGGTCAAATCCATTGAAAGAATGCGCCAGTCCATCCCCAAATATGTCAGGGAGCATCTACATGAGTTTCAACAGTTAGAACAGCCCTTGAGAGCCCAAGTATATTCCACCTTAAATGCCTACCTCACCAATTTCAAACGTCTTGTGCAAAAACTCAATGTGTTTAGTACCTATTCCTTTGACCAACTGCAACAAGTAGCATACCATACCGCTAGGAGTCTACACAACCTCACTAAAGAGTTTGATCAGGAAAGGACTGCCATGGCTGCTGCCATAGACAAACTTCAAGCTCAAGTGAATGAGTTGTCTACATCCAAGCCTGATGTTCCTCCTTCTCCACCATCTGATGATTTGATAGTCAGAGAGCATAAACTATGGGAAGCCATTTTTGAACTACGTGCATCCACTTGCAGCCAAGGACGTCCAGCAGACCCGCCATAACCAGACCCTCAGGTGCTTGTGTTAACTGCCCAAGTTGCTGAGCTGCAGCAGGAGGTTGCCGCTCTGAGTGAGATTGTGGCAACTGCTGCTAGGCCAGTTGAGGTTGTCAAAGTAGATGGCTGCTGCCCTGGACTTCCAGGGAATTCCCACATTCAATATGCTAGATAGTCAATTGCTCTAGCCAATGAGATGGACCATCTGAAGCAGGATCACTCTATTCTTGACAGGTATGTTCAGGAAATGAGTGAGCTAATTGATTCAGTAAACAACAGGTTCGCCCCTTGCCTCTCAGTGGGACCTTCCCTGACCTCCTGATTGGTTGAGCTCTCCGCTGTGGTAACCACACAGGGTCAACGCCTATATACTACCAAATAACAGGTCAACCAGGCCAACAATGTGGGTGCTTGCACCTCTGAGACTTTAACTACACTCAAGGAGAATGTTTGCCAGCTGTGTGCAAGACAGCCCCCTACGGAATCTGAAGCCAAGTTCTCCCTGTGTATAAACATACTTGATAGCAACAATGGTGTCCCTACCATCAAAGCACACTTCAAACCTACTTTTAAGCAAGTTTTCAACACCAAACCATCTAACATTGCAGGCTTCATGACCATCTACAAAATAGCTATGAGACAGGCCTCTGATGAGGTCAAGAAAGAACACATTCTAACCTGCTTGCACCCAACTTGCCAAGAAGTGGTAGTGCCAGAGTTGCCCACAACTGAGACTTAGGAAGAGATAAAGCAGCCGTTGATTGACAATTTTGGTGTTGACCTTAGTTTAGAAGTGAAAAAGGATGCTTTTATGCACATTGCCTTCAAGCCCAAAGAGACGCTGGCTGAATTTGCAGGCAGATTCTACATAGAAGGAAAGCAATTGATAACTAGTAGACACTTGACAGTCCATGAGGCCTACATGGCATGTGCTCAAGCTCTCAAGGTTAATCAGCTTATGTGCCTCTATTTCAAAGCTCACAAGGCTATGCTCTTGTCTATGAAGAGCATAGAGACGTTGTTGCAAGATATGCATCTTACCCACTCTGGTGCTGTTGTCAGGGAAAGTTGAGCTGCATCTAACTCTGGTTCTTCTTCCTGTGTCCCACACATCCTTACTATGAACTCTCAGAACCCTCATAGACAATAAGGTTGCAAAACCTGCAGCCAGATAGGTCACCACTCTCAAGTCTGCTCCATTCCTTGGGTTGAGGGAGCAGATTCCAAGGAGCAGGCAGAAAAAAACAGTTAACCTAGAGGCAGAGATGCTCTTGGTTGACAATTCTTCCCAGTCTCCTCCAATCCCCCCACCTATAACAGACTTGGAGCCTGCCAACACTGAAGTGCCTCTCATTCTGATATTGTTCCACAATATCTCTGATGACTCTGATATGGACAACTCAGATATTGATGATCCCAGTGCCTATGGGAATTCAGTCCTAGCTGTCCCTGAAACCATTCTGGTCTCTTATAAACTATGCTCTGGGAAAGCTAAAACAACTGCCAAGTCTCTAATTGAAGCCAAAGAGGTTGTCTCTTGCCCTTAACTCACTCAAGCCAAGACGTCTCTTGTACTTGTAGAATCCTCTGAAGAAGCAGCTGAAGTATCTGACGCTGTTTTCAAGAATTTTTCAGTCTCACTTCCTCTTCAGACTGTCTACAAGGAGTTTTCAGGATTGAGATGCATAATGAAAAAGTGGGGAAAAGAACTAGCAGAAGCCCAAGACATTCTGGCTGTCCTCCCTTCCTTTGGTTGTACTACCACTCATGTGTAAATATCCATTCAAAAAGTGAAGATCAAGGCCATTCTAGACACTGGCTTGCCAGTCAACATTGTCTCCTCCAAGCTTGTAAAGAAACTCAAACTTGCCCCTGACCTTAATTATCACCAGTCATATGGCACGGCTGGACTGTCTATGACCCGCACCATAGGAGCATACTCTGCTCTACCCATGCAGTTTTGCAAGCTTGTCTTAGCTGCAACAGCTGTTGTCTTGGAAAATGAGAGTTACAATCTCCTAGTTGGCATCCAGTTCCTTAGGGAATGCAATGGAATAATCAACTTGAAAGATGGTTACCTCTCTATTCTGGGATACAAAGTCCCTCTGATCTTTGAAGAGCCAGTTAAAGTTCCCAGAAAACGTCTCAAGACATGTGCCTTGGAATATCCCACTGGGGTTTTCAACCTCAAATACTGTACCCACTCCTCCAACATGAAGTGTCTACCTATGGCTTGCCCTGCGTCTGAGGGGATCTCTCTCCTGGCCACCTCTTCTGTGACTATTCCCTCTGGATCCCAAGATATCTTAGACTCCCAAGTATCATATGAGTTACCTGAGTGCACATTCCTAGAACTGTACTCTCCTCCCTCACTAGGCTGCAACAAACCTTATCTCTGCACAGGGATCTTGGATGTCTCTCAAAAGACCCTGTTCAGTTGTTGGTAGCACACTTGACGGCTCTCCCCATACATGTGTCTAGAGGGCAGTTTGTTGGCTATGGAAGGTTGTTGAATGCTCCTGACGTCCTATCACTACATTCCTTTGGTGTGTTACAGGACTTTAACTTACCTTAGGATGAGCCACAAGTCCTATCATTGTTCACTGCTCAAGACTTCCTGCAGCTATCTCTGGCTCAGCAGAAAGAGGTGCTTGACCTACTGGATCAGTTTTTGGATATCTTTTCTAAGGATAGCACTGATTATGGTTTATCCAAAGGTGTCATTCACCAGATTGATACTGGTGATGCTCCCCTCTTTTGCACTAAACCATATTGCCGCAGTTGTGTAGAGGATGCTCAGGTGTCTAAAGAGCTCAAACAACTTCTAGACGCTGGGTTACTTGCTCCTTCCCAAAGCCCAGGGCTTCCTGTGAGAGAGGGGGGCTAAACTAACTAAGTTTGGCTCCTATCCTGGTGAAAGAAACCACCAGGATGCCATCCAGTGAAGAACTGGGATGGCCGCTTGGAGAGGGGACCACAGGGAGGACACTGGGGACAACTGAGGGAAGTAGGCGTTCAAGCCCATCAGTATCAGGCCGGTAAGCAACCAAGGGGTATGGGTAGGAGCAGGAGAGGACACCTTGTAGGGACCAAGGGGTACTGAGGGACTCAGAACCACGCTGGGGAGGGGACACATTGGAGACACAGCTTCTTCTGAGACAGGTGAGGCATGATCCACTGTGCTCAAATCCAAGTCATCATACGTCAGGCTCTTGACCACAGCCTCTCCTGAAAATAGAAGGCCGCTGGGGAGATCCCAAAGACTGGAGGGATCTCTACCTACAAGTCTGGCAGACAAAGAGATTTTCTTCCACAGATTGGGGGAGGTGGACCACAGAAGAAGTAAGAATGGAGCCAGGGAGAAAACCACAAACTTGAGTGCTAGGAGTATCATAGGAATATTCCTTGCAAAATTCAGGGCAGGTTGGTATAAATTTCTAGCAAAAATCAGATGAAAAAGGTGCTGATAGGGTAGACTTAGCAGCCCAAGGTCAAACTGAAGCAGAACTAGTTTAAACAGCTTTATGGTGATTGTGGTGGCCTTGGGGAGAACAGCAAGCAAGAGCAGGTTCAAAAACAAGGATTTTAAAAGAAATTTCAGAACAACAGTAGTAATTATAAGGAAAATTAATTTAAAAATTAGAGTTCAAAATCTACTTTTGAAAGCAAAAGCAAAAGGGACAACAAATAGGATAAACAACCCTAGTATAGGAGGCCAGAAGAGAAGCCAGGTTCAAAACCGGCTAGTATAAGGTAAGCTTGAAGCCAAAACTAACACTTTAATTCTTAGGGCTTCTGAAACACAGACTAGGTTCCTGGTAGCAATAAAATTTAAAATTTAAGTTGAAAAACACCAAACTTTAATGTATTTGGAAAATAGACAAGCAGGGGACTGAAAGTCCCCTTGCTTGATTAAAAGGAATGGCTTGCAAACAAAACTGATCACATGACAGTGGGCTCTGAATCCAATTGACTGGACACAAAACTTTGCTGGGTAGGAGCAAGAAGACTGGAGGGTTTCATTCTAATTTCCACAGCCAGATCTGATTGGCTGGAGGAAGTGCTGGTCATTTGGAATTCACTCATGCAGTTCAGTGTTGATGTGACAGCCTCTGATTGGCCAGCTCTAATGGTTTTCAGAAGTGGACAACACCACACTAACAGGTAGTCTAAATTAACCAGTGTTTCTTCCCAGGAGGGAGCCACCAAAGGCAAAGGGTCCGCAGGGTAGTGTGGTGATCCACATGTGTACAGTTTGCAGGCGAGGGTGAATTTGGCTTCAAATAAAGACAATATGCTAAAGAATGACAATGTGTGGTCAGAAAGCAACGTTGTAAACTAGTAGGTAACATAGAGCTGCTAGGGGTAAGTGAGGTAAGCCTAGTAGGTAACTTGGTCTACTAGGAGAAGTGAGGTAACCCTAGTAGATAACATGGTCTACTAGGGTAAGTAAGGCCTGGCTGGTAGGTAACAAAGGACTACCAGAGGCAGTTGTTGCCTCCACCCAGCAGAAGATGTTGGCTGCTTTGGGCTATAGTGTTTCACCTAGCAGGGAACCGTGGCTGCGGGAGGGTGAAGACTGAAATAGCAAGCAGGGAACTTTGTCTGTCTGGGGGGAGTAAGTTTGGACCCCTGGCAGGTAATGTGGGCTGCCAGGGAGGGGAAGAGCTCTGAGGGCTCAACGTACCCTAATACACTTGCAGAAGATATGTGAGCAAGCACCCTGCCTAACAGACTGGCAGGATGTCCTTGTTTATGCCCCCATGGGAGCTTTGGGGAAACCCAAAGTGAGCATTGGAGGGTATAGGCATGCTCAGAGGTGTTACCAAGGTGGCTTGCTTGGGGAAGCAAGCTGCAGAACTTGATGTGATCAGGCCTCTGGGAAGTAGAGCTGATTACTCTGCAACTAAAAGCCCAGATTTCATCACCTGGGTGAGTAAAGACAACCCATAGACATAGATTTATGGTTGAATGGCCTAAGTGGATTGCCACTTGCAAGGGCCCAGTCAAACGCCAGTTCAATGTAGACTCATGCCTGGGTCTACAAGTTCTGGTAATGGGGGCTGAGATAAAGAACTGAGGTGGTTCACGGAATTAGCAGAGAAAACTAGCAAGAGGGACTGTTTGGTCATAGTGAAGGCTAGTTGATGAACTGTTAATTCATATTGAATGGAATGAACTAAGATGGTTCAGTGTGTTAAAAGAACAAATGAAGTTCCTAGTGTGGAACTGGTTAAGGATAAGCAGAAGGACAAGAAGACAGGATGAAGGACTAGCAGATCATGGGGTAAGATGGCCAAAGGACCAGAAGTTGGTGCTGAAGAACTGAAGATTTGGGAGGATGACCTAGCTGGACTGAATACAGAGGCTGGAAGAGCTGGTTTAGTGGCTTTTGAGAAGAGATGTGGATATAAAGAAGCAGTTAAAGAATGATTGAATACTGCCTGATTATGGTTAAAAAAGTATTAAAAATCATATAAGGGAAAAGAAAGAGGAGGAAAAATAACCTATAGTTATATAGTACTATATGTTATTTTTAGGAAAAAGATTAAAGAGAAAAAGGGACCAGAAAGAAACTGGAAGAAGAACAGAGAAACTGTGAGAGCAAAAGAGCAAATTTTGCCAAGAACAACTAGGGGAGCAAAAGGACAAGCAACAGGCAGGTTTGAGGTTGCAAAACGTTGAAAGAAACACAGAGAAACGCGGAGAAACGTTGAAAAATCAAAGGATCAAAAATTGCCTAAGTAAAACATATGTGGAAGCGCTCGAGATTTGCCAGGGAAACGTGACAGGAATTACGGCAAAACCGTTCAAAACGCAGAGCAGTGGTTTACCTGGAGCAGGACGGCTTGGAGTTTGAACCAGGGTCAGGAATGAGTCATCTGGATAAACTGTTTTGGTGGAACTGTTGAAGCAAGGCGTTTGATTGGCTGCAACCCAGAGCCTACTTAATCAGGGTTTTAAGGGCTTTAACTTGAGAGCTAAAGCCTAAAAAATGGGGAGCAGAAGCAAAAAATTCAGGGCTTTCATTGGCTGAAGTAAGTTTGAAAGTTTAATATATTATAGAAGAAGAAAAACAGGATAGTTTAAGCTTTAAAGAACCAGAGTTCTAAGAGAGGATTTTGGTCTGAAACAAGGGGCTATAAAAGGGAGAGCTATCTGACACTCTTCAGGGACTGGATCAAGTGGATTACAAAGGCCACCAAAGCTACAGAAGGAGCAGGAGACCAAGGATAGGAAGCCAGAGCCAAGTCAGACCACAGGAGCTTAAGATTAAGACAATGGAGCCCACAACCAAAGTGCCGGAGCCCAAAACCAAAGCAAAGGAGCCCAAGATCAAGGAGCAGGAGTCAAAGACCAAGTACAAGGAGTCCAAGATATTGTTAAAGGACTCCAAGTTTTGGCACAAACCCTCTCTTATTTCCTACACAAAGGTGATATCTCAGAAGGTTTCTAAGGGGATCTTCCTTCTGACAGAGAATAAAGCGCCTATTATGACCCCTATCTGATTTTCCCATGTGAAAAGAGTATATAAGTCTCATGAGTCAATTGCCCCATATTTTCTATCCTATCCCAGGGGATGAGAAATCATACCACCTAGGGTGCAGGAAGTTTGCCTCTAATAAATCTGCCCAGGAGGAGTGGGAGAAGGTGACCAAGCATTTGGAGATGTCAAATAGAGGAAGAGAGTTCATCAGAGAAGAGTTTGCAAGACTACTCCAGGATTGGTATTAACCTACAGGCGGGCTGCCGCCTGCTGAAGTCCAGGTATACAGTGGAGACGCTTGCTTGGTGATTGGAAAGGTACTTGAGGAGTTTGCCCTTATACAAGCCAAGTATAAGCTTCTCACCAACCCTCCACCCCTGTTGGAGAATGATAACTCCTCCAAGCCTGTCCCTGGCTACAACCCAGGACACACTATGGGGACTGGTGACCAGGAACCCCACAAGTAGGCTAACACAAACCTCTCATCTACTGTGTGAGCTAAATCATTTAAAGAATGGAAGGGTTTGGCAGGCGTTTTTGAGCCTTTCTTGGTACAACAAGGGAAGATTGCACAATCCAAAGCCAGAGGTGGCAGTGAATTTACACTTCCCTCTTGCTGATACTAAGAAAGCAGAACGGAGGTCATTGTATTTTGATGGACTATCAACAACTGAACTCCTTACTCAAAAAGTACTCCTACCCCTTGCCACGTATTGATGATGCTCTCTGCCGCCTTGGAGGCTCTAAGTTTGTCTCTGCTATGGATCTAGCATCTGGGTACTAGCAAGTTGATCTCTCTCAAGAATAGACAGAGGGCGCACTTATCATCTCTAAAGGACTTTTTGAGCCTACATGTATGCCACAGGGACTATACAACGCCCCTGCCACCTTTCAACCAGCCATGGATTCCATCCTCCGTGATTTGAAACTTTTTTGTGACCTAGTGTACTTGGATGATATAATGGTCTTCAGCGGGCAACAGCAACCATGTCAACACTAAAAATTTCAACAGTGGCCATGTTGACACTTTTAATGTCGACACTTTTAATGCTGACACTATAGTAAAGTGATAACCCAGTTTTACTAAATGTTGTTTCCTGGATGTCAACACTTTTTTAATAACAAAACACTTTACCCTGAACATTTCTAATATAAAAAATTATTTTAAAATTCCTTATTATACTAAAATGCCTCCAGAGAGCTCAAAACTGTAATAAAAAATTACCATAAGTAATAAGAATAAGTAGATATAAGTAAGTATTTTTCAGTTTACTATGTAAATTACACTCTTTATTATAAAATTATTTTTTATTCCCATAAAAAATTAAAATTCTAATGAACCAAAAATAAAGATATTTAATATATCATAACAACTAAAAAACATAAGAAAATTCTAATTTTAATTTATTATACTTTATATAAGCATAACTGAGAATATCTCATAGCTTAAAGATAAATTAACAAAATATAAGATATTTCTTACAAAACCACATTGAAACTGTATCTTAAACTTACCATTTATACTTAAAAAGATTAGTACTATCCAAGAAAATAAATAAATATATAAAATTTAAAAGTAAAAAATATACAGGCAAAGCAAAGCAAGGTTCATTGGGCTAATTAAAGCCACCAGCAAGAGCAGTGGCAACATCTTCTAGGTACTTCTTAATCTCTGCCACCTTGTACTTCTTCTTAACCACCTTCTGGACATCCTCCTGGTAGTCCTGGTCCTTACCCTTTCTCTTATTGGGGGCCACCCAGTTGGCCAGGTTGTGAAACTTGAAAAAAGTCTGGGCCTGCTCCTCCTGCAGCTTCTCAAAGAACTTGTTGTACTTGGGGTTTGACCCAAAATTCACCTTCAGGTGTTTGTGCCACACTTCCAGGCTGGACATGGTCTTCATCTCCCCCTTGAGGCAGGCGCCCTGGAAATTCCAAGGGGCAGTGGCCTTGCTCTTTCCTCTACGGGCAGTCACCTTCTTGCCTACCTATTGCCACTCAAAGTAATCCAGGTAGCCCTTGAAGATGGTGGAGTGCTTCTTGATATAAGCGTCCTCCAGGAGGGCCTCAAAGCGAATCCCAGTATGCTCTGGCCGCACAAAAGCCAAGGCAGTAAACTGGGTGATGGCAAAGCGGCACTTCCCTTTACCATCATTAAGATACTTGTCAAAAAGCTCCTTCTCACTCTTGAGGTGATTGATGAGGGCCTTCCTAAAATGGAAGAAACAGCCCTGTACTTCTCCATTGAAGGTGGCCTTGAAGGCTCTGAACTGAGCTTTCTCAAAGTCCATGATAATTACCTTTGGCCCAAGTGAGCGCGCATGAGCTAGCTGCTCTGCCGCTAGGGTGGACTCATCCTTCTCAATGAAGGAGGGATTGGCCCTTGTGGTGTGGGTGGGAGGGGGAGCTGGTTGGCGGGAAGGGAGCTCAAAGCATCCTGGACAATTTTGAATGCTCTGGCATAGACCTCTGTCTTGGAATCAGGCAGGAGAAAGAAAACAAAGTGATAACCTGGGCATCAAATTGCCCTTGCAGGACCCAAAGCTGCTTAAAAAGGGTGGGGCAGGTTACAAATGTGCTGTCACACAGCCAGGTGGTAGCAGTGTTCAGCTACTCCAGGTTTTGAGTTGTGGCGTAGGCAATGATCCTATCCTCCACTTCCTGCCCATTGTCATGGAGCAGGAAATCTCTCCATCCTCGGTTTTCTTGAGGGCATCTGAAAGGACCTGGTCTTCAATTGTGGTGGCACTCTTAGCCAGGGGGTTGGAGGCTTGGAGCCTATCATTCACAAACTTGACCAACTGGATGTGATTTGGCACCCTCTTCAGATTGGTGGGGGAGAGGTGCTTACAAGCAAGCACAGCCAGCTGGGTGAAGGAAAGGTCCTTGGAGGTTGGCATGATCTGCACAAGGTACCATTTCAGGAGATGGGAAATGATTGTATTGGGCATGATGCAGGTATGCTCACCCTTAACGGTCTGTACCAAGTCCCAGTGCTCAGTATTGAGACACACTGGGCAGGAGTGGTTCTCACAGGTGTAGTGCTGGCTCTTGAAGCCCCAGTTGGCGTTATTGCAAGAGAAGATGTAACCGTTGGCCACCATGGCTGGCCCACCTTTGACACTCATGATGGGAAAAAACTTTGGCAAGGTGGAAGGAGCCTTGAACTTACTGTCAACATTGAAGATATTGTGGGCCAACAGAGTGTAAAGCCCCAGAAAATGAGGGAGTATTTTAGCAAGGTAGGGTACCAAGTTGGCAACTTGGAACCCTGTGAGTGCCGTCACAATGGGGTAGACTGTCATCATCCATCTAAAGACCTTGGTGTGTATGTTAAATCTTCCAAAATTACCGGCAAAGTACGTAAGCACATAGAATACAAAGGTGTATATTGTTACGTGCTGGGTGGAGCGGGGCAACACCAGTGTGGGCCAGGAGTACGTCCTGGAGGATTTTAGCTGTGCGGGCTCCTTGTAGAAGTACTTGTTGGGCGGTTTATTGTATGGCCCATGCTGGTGGGTGTATTGGTGGCCCCCAATCCCGAGGCAAGCTGTGAGGACAGCTGAGAAGATCAAGTGGTTCATCTTCTGGTCCTGGGAAAGGGCAGACAAAGCTTAGTGTCTTGTTTAACTTCTTGTAGGTAAAGTCTTTGAATTTATTTATGTGATACTATTGTGGGGTAATTTCACTCAATGATAGCACAAACTACCATCAAGTGATTGAGATTTATTATATACTATCATCCTTAGTGGGGCATGAATAGTACAAAGCATTGGATAGGGAACCTTGAACTCTTGGTGTTGTCTGGGATTCCCATTTGGAATTGGGATGGGAGTGGCTTGGCAGGCAATGAATTGTTATCCTTGGCATTGCATGGAATTGGAGCATCTTCAGGCACATTTATGCATTTCAATTCAACCTTTGCAGTTGATGCATTAATTGTAATGCTGGGCTGCTTGTCAACCCCCTCAAAATTTGGTAGATTCCAAATTTGGGCAGCAGTTCCCCCTCCATTTGGGTTTGGGGAAATTGCCTTTCTGGGTTTCCCCTTTTGGAAATTTCCCCATTTGGCAGACTGGGTGGGGGACTGGCTGGCAGGTGCAGGCAGACTGCTGGCAGCCGGCCGCGCGGCCCGCGGACAGGGTATAAAATTTGTCCAAATTAAAAACTTTATTTTTAATTTGTATTTTCTTGCCTCGGCTTCCCGTGGCAGTTTCCCTAATAAGGGGGAACTGCTACCATTTTTTATTCTGCTTTTTAAAATTAATTGTACACAAAATATTATTCTGAGCCACAGTGTTTTCAGGAATATTCCTGACACAGAGGGTCCCATGGGCCAGCAGGAGCATGGCAGAAGCCAGGGAAGTAACCAGGGCGGGGCTTTGTATCATCCCCAGATAAACTTGAAGGAGGGGAGTTTGGTGGTGGGGGGAAGCAGAAGGGGGCTTATCTTGGTGCCCCTCACGTGTGGGAGACTTATCCTTTTGTGGGGACTTTTGGGCTGAGCACTTCTTCTTGGTAGGCTCCTTATCTGAAGCAGAGTTATAGAAACTGTGGTCAGTTTGAACCATCAGTTTTCTCTCCCCCAGTGGAGTGAGCAAGGCTCTTCTCAGGAGAGGGCTTTGGTGAGGGCTTTGGTGAGGGCTTTGGGGATGGTTTGGGAGTGGCCTTCTTTGATGAGACAGGCTTCTTCTTGGTGGGTTTGGTTGGCTTTGAAGGACGCTTGGTTCCTTTAGGCTGCTTAGAGGTGTTTTTGTCCTAAAATAATAAGTAAAAGGGTTTAAAATAAAGCAATGTATTTAAAAAACAAGACAAAAAAACTATAAAACATAATAAATAAAAAGTAAATCTTATAGGGTTTTATTTGCAAATAAAAGTTAAAAAATACATGTATAGTTTTTAATTTATTATAGTTTTAAATAACAAGTTAAAAGTTAAGAGAAATATGTAAAAAGTACTATGTTTAGATACAGATTTTATTTTAAAAATTAAAAAATATGAAAGAGGAAAGTTAAAAATACAACATATCAAAAAATGAGAAGTTTTTATTATGTAAAACATAAAGTTTTATATATGAGAAATGAAAATTGTTGACATTATGAGTGATAATTAGTAAAAAAAAGCTGAATTCTCACTGTCAATTAGAAAAATTGTAGACATTGTTTTTGATGACATTGTCACTGTCAACATTTTTTTGAAAATTTACTATGTTTTTTCATAGTACTGTAAATTAAATTTAAGCAGGCTAGCAAATATTAACTGTTTTCTGTGTATTTTTGCTCACATAATAAAATAAAAAAACATATGAACATAAGTAAAAAATAATCAAAGTTCTTTATTTCTTTATTAAAAACAATATTTTGGGTAGTGGTAATATGATATTTTAACATTGTGTATATTGAAAGCTCTTAAGAAAGTTATATTCAGTAATGAAAAGGGTAAAGTGTCAGCAACGTCACTTACAACATTCTTTATAGGAGGTGATATATTAATTTAAGCTTAATTGCACCACTCTAATTTGCTTAACTCTACCCCAGCAGATGATCACAAGCAAATAAACAACATCTCTGAGTGTCAACATTATTTTCAATAATAAACTCTATAGTAAATTACATAGTAACTCACACTTAAATTATTGGATTGCTGTTAGCCACCAATCCACTTAATATATTAAAGCCATAATAAGTGCCACAGATATATTTATAAGATGAATATTTTAACAATCAACTGTATGTGCAATGCCTTTTTCAATATAATAATTTAATAAAAAATATTTTTAAATGTACACTTAATTTTTTCACTGTAGATGCTTCATTTTTAGTATTAAAAATAAGTTTGGCTTAAAAAGTGTTGACATTGACACTTTTACGCCGTGAAAACAAATAAAAAATAAACTAATTTTTATTAGTAAATGTAAAGGAAAAATCTGGTTAAATCAAGTTTTTTATTAAGCTTAATATTAAATTGTGTCAAAATGGCCACAATTTTGTCGTGTTTTCTGGGTTCACACCCCTGGACGCTTTAAAAATAGGAATTAAGCTAGCACAACTAGTAAAAAACATAGGAGATTTAGAGTTTCGAGTTGACAGTGGCCATGTTGACAAAGTGTCGACATGGGCGCTGTTGCCGTTTACAGTATAAAAACACTTATTTTTCATTGAGTTATTACTGTTTTTAAACATGAACATCTTAAGATTGTTTTTTTAAATTGAACTGTGCTATGTTGGGACTTGGGCAGCATGTGTATTAAAAAATGGCCTAATTCCTAAAATAATGACCCATATGTTAAAAGTGGAAAAATACAGTTCAGGGGTGAAATCTTATAGTTAAGGTATGAAATCATTAATATTGGAAATATTTTTAGGCCTTGGTTGGGTTTAGTAAAGATGTGCTTGTGACAAATGTAGCACATTGAAATGTTTCAAAAGGATACAGAATATTAACGTATCTTCAAGCCTGATGGATTTTCTAAGGAGTAATTAATGAGGACCGATTGGTAGCGATTAGCTGTGAGGACTCGTGAGCCTTCGCTGCTCAGCAGCAAGTGGTTTCCAATTTCGGCGGAATCCCAATCAATTTCGGGGTAAATGGTTTCTGCCAGGAGGAATGTTCTGGGGTTCCGTTGAGGAATACCTTAAACATGGAGCTCAATTGCTTTTGCGCTTTCAGAAGATGCGGTAGAGTAAGTAGCACGTGGATTTGTTTTTTATGGAATGTTTATGTCATACGGAGTTCATTTAAGGTTGCGCTGTTGATTTAATCGCCGATACGGTAGAGACAAAACGATCCAGGGATTCTAATTTAAATTATTGCTCCTGAAGAAACATTCCATCGGCCGAAAAGGATATATTTTAGTATAGAATTTTTATGGATTATAGAATAGATTTAGAACTACCCTTAGACTAAAAGAAGTTAGGCAGATTAGAGATCTAGTCATTAGCTAACTGGAACTAGATCAGTAAATGCTAGGGGTACAATAACCTAGAATCTTAGCACTTGAAAAGGTATTTTAATGGATTCAGTCATATGACAGATGATAGTTGCGGATCAAGCCTGTATAGCCTAAATCAGTTGGCTTAAAGCTATTTTGAGACCACCATCGATCTAACCAAAAAGAAACATTGGATGTAGATATGTATTAATTGCCAAGAGATTATCACCATTGCTCTTTGGTACTCGACTTAGCCCAATTTAGAAAAGCTGAGCAATGTGAACTGCTAACTTTCCTCGCCAGCTTTGGTTGATTTCGAAGTTGCATCTCGCTTGTGAAACAGACTGGGACACTCAAAGTATCAAAAATCATTGAGATATAATATTCAAGGAGTTGATTGAGTAAATGGATTTTTTTAACAGATAAAATATCGATTTACAAAAAATCATTAAGGCAGTTTCACAGCCTTTACGATCCATGATATCTAATAAGAAGTTCAATATCCAATAAATGGTGTTAAAAAGGCAAACTTTTACAGATAACTTGTGCTTCTCCATACGTAAATTTAGAGACAATAAAAATAAATAAATAAATCCTGGATGTGTATCATTGTTTTACAAAAAAATATCCGAGAAAGTGCACCACACAGCTTACACAACAAAATTTGAAACGTCAGGATGTAAACTATCTGCATGTCGACTACCAAAATTAAATGTGTGCTGATGTCGAACTATAAGAAAATTATAAATTAATTTTATTCTCATGTAGCCTGCTGAATATCAACGCTTTTTAAAAAAGAAAAATCAAATGTTAAATATTTGCTTCGCAAAAAAACAATCCTCAACGCATTCGTTAGATTAATTTGGCTATATATGATCCAAAAAAGTAATGTATAACTGTTAAAAGATCAATAAAATATCATTTGGAATTTATTACGGTGTAGGTGTTTATCTTCACTATGCAGCTATTTTTTCAACTATAAAGATAAAAATTTAAATACTTCAAAAGGAACTAAAAATATTAAAAGGCATAGATCCCTTTTAAAATAGTTGATATGATTATGAATAAAAAATACATGTTTTTTAACAAAATATTTTTTAAATACATCATGCAGCTTTACATGAACATATCCCATATAAATGCTTATATATTACTAGTTGACTAAAATAGAAATATATATGTATAACTAAAAAATATGTTATAAAGATAAATCGAGAAAAATTAAGAATCTTTATTGAAAATTAAGCAACTGGGGATTTTTTAGGCAGTCTGGTAGAAACCTTACTCAACGTGCCCTCAAGTTCAGGTACATTGTAGTAATAATTAACAGCAGTCTTGATCTGCACTTTATAGATGATGCCCTTCTGATGTCCCCTCTTCTCTATAAATCATAATTTCACATATCACATGGGAATACTATTTCTTTTTCATCCGTAATATTCTTAAATAATGTATTGAACCTGGGATTTACACCAAATGATGCCTGGATATGCCTGTAAAATACATCCAAATTGGTAGTAGTCCCCATTTCATCCTGAGAACTTTAGAGCAACTTTAGTCATCCTTTATGTAGGGTTCCTTATCAAATTGTGCCCTTGTTGTGTCCAGCTCTTGGGTCAACATCCAAGAGGACACAGTGAGAAATCTTTATTATAAAAGGTTTGAGGTTCAAAGCTAGCCTTGGGTAAGCCTTCAGGGCAAAATTAAGGGGTCATACCTTAATTTCCTGGAATGAATAAAGAAACTTTCCTTTTAGTGAAAAGGAAAGGAAGATATTAAAGATTATAAAGACTAACATAAACAAGGGGAAACCTGTCTTTATTTAGAGTGAGAATTCTACTTATATAGTTAACTGGGAGTGGGGTTCATTCACTAGATAGACAAGGGGGCTGGTCAGGCTTGAAACCTTACCAGGATCCAAGTAACTAAGTTAATACAATCCAGAATGTGTGGAAATTGAAGTCAGCCAGTTTATAGAAAGGGGGCAACTGTTGGAATCAAAAGCAAACCCAACTAGGCCTTCATAAGTATTACAATTTGCAGGCCATATTGCAATAGTATTAATAGCACAATTTACAACAAATAGTGGCATCTCCAGGTTGAGATCAAGGTTGATAGTGTCAAGCATATACTTCTTGAAAGTATATAAAAAAAGATGAATAAGGAAATTAAGAAGAGAACATCAATTTATTGAATAAAGGGTAAAGGTATTACACAGTATAACGCGAAGCCACATATTGTCCATGTACATCATGACAGCCAAGGGGCTTATTCAGGTAATTTTCTGCTTATTATTTTTAATGTTTGATCCCATTCAACACTGGTTCCTGATAAGAGTACCACCAATCATTCATTGATTGGTATATCTTTTAGGAAATTGTCTTTTTGAGAGGGATTGATTGTAGATGTTGCAACAATAGGGAGATGTATCAATCCTATCACCAGAGATCATGTACATCAAGAATCTACCAAAGCTCTCTAGCCTAACCACAATATTCCTGTTTATATGGTGCTGAAGCTCATACTGAAGATGAATTTGCTTTAAGTATCCCCAATTTACAGATAGCCTTGAAGCAATTATTTGGGTTTAAAAGGGGATGCTAGTATTAAAACTGCGGGGTTGAGCCTCAGCAAAGTTTCACACAAGGGATCCTGCACCGCTCAACTCAACTTTTCTGGCACCCAAATCCAAATGCAGGAGTCAATTCAAATAACTAGACAAGGGAAAATGCGCTGAGAATTGCTGTGTTCTGAGATGTGGCACAGACACACACTGGGAAATCCTAACCTTAGGATTGGATTTTTACTAAGTCTCAGTTAGTTGGCAGGGAAGGTGAGGCAATTAACTTGTGGCCCTGAATAATAAATATCTACTAGTTGGGGCTAGAGAGAGGCGCCAAAGTACTTGAAAACATAAAGACAGAAATGTGAATAAAACTTAAAATTTATTAAAGATAAAGAATTGGGATATATATTATTTGGTGTTACCACAAAACAATACAAGGACAGTAGGATCACTTGCCACACACATTAGTGGGGCAAGTGAGTTGCACAGACTGAGGAAGATGAACAGATGAATTTCCATCTTTGGAAATAGACCCATTTCAAGGAGCAAAGACAAAAACAAGGGATTTGTCCTCAAAAGAACCCAACAAAGGTGAAATCAAAAGAGCGTGAATATTTTTCATTCACAACAAGGATCACCTTTATACAGTGGAAGCTTAATCTATTGATTAACTCCTCAGCAGGATCAAGCCACCCCCAAAATCCAGATGATTGATCAGCATAATCTTGCTCCTTCTAAAGATAGTTCACCATAGCTATATTTCTACCATATTGAAATAAAGGCATTATATAGTCCTAAAACATTTCCCCATGTGACTCTTCTGATACAGCACAGTTGCAACGCCAGTAAAGCTTGCTCTGAAGCAGTGAGTTACAGGTAAAGTGATGTATTTTCATCATAGAAGCAGCTAGGCAAGGTTGCACTAGCCATCTTTGTTAACCACACATCAGAATGGGTTATGTCAGGGATTCTTTCCCTGACTACCTTAATTTTATGGATGATATTTGTAATTACAGCAAAGCAAAGCAACACAACAATCAAATAATTGGAAACATGTTGTATTCTAGTCTAGAACTCAACAGGAATCAAACCCAGAACCCTAAGAAAGGGTCCAGCGTTAGTACAGATTCAATTATTCAACTTAATTTACCTATTTATTTTGAATTCTTTCATTCAATTTTTGATTTTGACTCTGGTTTCACTTTCAAAAAAATTATTAAAACTCCTAGACACGTCACTTACCGCTCAGATCCTGATTGGCTGGTTTCTTCTTTCTTTTTGTTTTCAAATCCACTTGTTACTTTCCTGGACCTGGCTCCGCACTTGATCTTCTCAAAGATTAAGCATTTCCACCACTTAATTGTCTTCAATCTTGTGGCTTTGTATTTATCCTCTGATCTCACCAATATCATAATGAATATCCTCAAGGCACATTTTGAGGCACAGATCACCCAGGTATTAGTTTCATTCAGAATAATCATGATAATCCTCTGCAAATCCCTCTTGCTCCCAATAGCCACTTAAAACGTTCCAACCTCTAGTTTGAGGTTATTTAAGTGAGCCATATTCTTCATTTTTACTTGTTCCAACAATAAAGAATTATTTCTATCCTATCTCTGTCCACACCTATCTCTTTGACTCTTATTTTGAAACCATGAAAGGAATTTCATTCCTGTTCTGGTTTCTAGCCTCCTTTTGCCTGTGGTGCTAGCCTTGGAGAACCCCACTCCAACTACGGACTGGCACAATTCATCCCCAGACAATGATCACCAGAAGGAGTCTATTGCCCATGGGTGGTTTAAATACCCCTCTGGTCACTGGGGACGCAAATTCCACTATGGACATTCCTCCACTCCTCTTCTAACCAAACCTTCACTGATTAGACCCAATGCTTCATTCTACCTGTTAACCTATGTGATGGGATACTACCTGCTAGGTTGCTTCAGCTCTATGATGGGAAGATTAGCCTATCTGGGCCACTTAGGCCATCTCACCATGATCACAGTACCTATTGGATCTGTAATAGCTGGGCTCAACTTAGGGGCTTTGGACCACCAGGTAGGGAAATTGTTTCCTATCAAGTGGGTCCCTGACAGGTTAAGGTGTGAAAATTGGGAGTTTACTCCTTTTAAATGGATGAAGCTGGTTTGGAAGAAGGTGGCAGCTCTGGTTACCAGAGTACATTATAGAAGAGGGTGGGTTAAGGACCAGTTTTTGTGGCTCTAGGGCAGAGTAAGCTTTAACCCCTATAGGTTGGAAAAAGTTCCTGTTATGAAGCATACTGAAGCAATGTTTAGATATAAGTTAAACCCTAGACTGTTTCTTATAGGTGGTATTAAAGATAGGATCTGTGGCACATATGGTTTTAAAAAGAGCTGATGTATATATCCTTTATAAGCTTACAAATCTGGATAATAGATGCTAGATTCTAATTTTGGGAGGGGTGCAAGGCAGATGTAAGAGAGGGGGGCTAAACTAACTAAGTTTGGCTCCCATCCCGGCAAAAAAAACCACCAGGATGCCACCCAGTGGAGAACTGGGACGGCTGCTCAAAGGGGGGACCACAGAGAGGACACCAGGGACAGGTGAGGGAAGTAGACGTTTAGTGCCATTAAAACAAGTCTAGTAAGCAACCATGAGGCACAAGAAGGAACATGGGCCATGACCTCAACTGTCTGTAGGGGCACATAGACCTTGTCCTCCAGTAGAGAGGGCAACACCGCGGATATCTCCTCAGCAAGCGGGATGAACAAGGTGGAGTCCTGTGAGTGCAGCTCCAAGTTGTCACAGGTGAGACTCTTAACAAGAGCCTCTCCAGAATTGAGAAATCCGCTAGGCAACTGCAATAGGCTGTAGGGGTCGTTGCTCACCAAGAAGACCAAGGAGGTGATGTGGGACCACAGAGCCGGGTAAGTGGACCATAGAAGTAACACAAACAGGGCTAGGGAAAAAACCGCAAATTTAAGAGCGGGGAGTATCATATAAATGATCACCAGGAAATTTGGGTTATGGAGATGGTAATTTTTATCTTGATTGCAATAGTAAATTCTTAAACCAGAGGAGCTGCAATCCAGTAAAATGTTAAGTTTTAAAAAATAAACTGGCAGCCTTAGGGGTGGTTTCAAATGGCTTTAACAGGGCCTGGGACCAGAGCGGGATTGAACTCAAGCAAAAACAAGAATAAATTCAAGTAAGAGTAGTTAATTATAATAACAATTGACTTAAAATTTAATTTCAAATAGGAGTTTTAAGAGCAAGAACTCTTTAAACTAAAGATATATGCTTACAATCTCCTTAACAGTTTTGAAAGGAAATCTGGGTTTGAAGAAGACCGGCCAAAGGTAAGAGATAAATAAGAAATCACTAACACCTTTTAAATTGAAAGGAGCTCTAACAAGAGTCAGTATTCCAAAGTTAACAATAAAATTGATGCAACCAAGTCTAAACTTTAATGTGAGTAGAGAATAGACAAGAAGGGGACTGAAGGTCCCCTTGCAGTGTTAAAAGGAGTGTGTTGCAGGGAAGTTAGACCACATGACCTAATGACTTGGATAAAATTGGCTGGTGGAGAAATTTTGCTGGCCAGGGCCAGGGGGACTGGAAAGTTTCAAATTAATTTATGCAGTCCCATCTGATTGGTTAGGGAGAGTACCAAGCATTTGGGATTCACTTGGGGTTTTGAGTGTTGATGTGGTGCCACTTGATTGGTTGGATCTGATGGTTTTCAAAAGTGGGTAACACCATGTCAACAAATAGTCCAAATCAATCAGTGTTTCTTCCCAGGCAAGAACAACCAGAGCCAGGGGGTCTGAAAGGTAGGCCATAACAATTCTCTCATCAACAGTATGAGCTAAATCTTCTAGAGAATTAAGTGGCTTGGCTGTTATTTTTGGGCCTTTTTTGGTGCGGCGGGAAAAAAAGGTTTGATACAAGGCCAAAGGTGGCAGTAGATTTACAGCAGAGGTATAATATTACAATATTTTTTGTAGAAAAATTAACAGATACTTTTAGACTGTGCTGTAACTATGCTGTATTAGCAGAGTTACAGGAGGAAAATATTAGAAACTAGATAATATCTTTATTTGAAATGTGAGAGATTATATAGTAGGTGTGAATATTTTAAAAGGAACAAAGTGTCTGCTGATCAATTGTCTTTGATGTATAGGGGGTGGCTTGATCCTACTAATGAGTGAAGAGCTAAATCGAGTTTCCACTGGGTTGAGATTGTTATCAGTACTTGTTCCACTGTTTGGCAATTAGTTTTAACTTCTGCTTTTAGCTATATGTACAAGGATAGGCAAGTAAAGTGATGTGGGGTCTCTTGTAGGAAGCCTTGCTGGGGGTTGACCCTGCAGTTTTGACAATTGTACTCTGTTAAAGCTCCTTGGAAGGATTATCTGATGTGTTGATCCTGGTTGGGTAAAGCCATCCTATTAAAGGATTGTAACCCCAGAAGTGTCATTGCCAGGCCAAGCTCGTGGTGGTAGTCATAGAATAAACTCGATCCATCTTAAGCTTGATGAGCTTTGAAGGGAGGTTTAATTAGAAGCAGCGATGATATGTAAGGTTTAATTACTCAACGCCTGCTGGGGTTTGATTTCGGCGGAATCCCAATCGATTTCGGGGCAAACGATTCCTGCCAGGAGAAATCTTCTGGGGCTCCATTGAGGGATTCCAAACCGTGGAGCATTATTGTTCTTGCGCTCTCAGAAGATGCGGTAGAGTAAATAGCACGTGGGTTTGTTTTTTATGGAATATTTATGTCATACGGAGTTCATTTAAGGTTGTGCTGTTGATTTAGACATTGAAGTGTTAAAGTGATGTTAGGATTTCAACTTTTTTATTGCTTTCCTTTC
Source organism: Entomophthora muscae (assembly GCA_014839935.2). Taxonomy (NCBI): domain Eukaryota; kingdom Fungi; phylum Entomophthoromycota; class Entomophthoromycetes; order Entomophthorales; family Entomophthoraceae; genus Entomophthora; species Entomophthora muscae. Next base: position 71,916 of record QTSX02002383.1, read on the forward strand.
GGCCGAAAAGATTTATTTTGGCTTAGAAATTTATGGGCTATATAATAGATTTAGAAATACCTTTTGAATAAAAACTTAAGAGTTAAGATTAGTCATTAGCTAACTGAAACTAGGTCAATCAATGGTATTTTAATGGATTCAGTCATATGATAGTTGCGGATCAAGCCTTAATCTGTTGGCATAGCACCCCTATGATGCTTATGTATAAAGGCTCATTAGATGTAGTATGGGTTGATTGTCAAGCGATTGTCACCTTTTGTCTTTGGTATACGACTTAGCCCAACTTGGAAAAGCTGAGCAATGTACACTGCTAACTCCCCTCGCCAGCTTCTGCTGATTCCCAATTTGGAAACCCCCGGCTGAGACAATTAAATCATCGATTTTTTGAAATGGAGTTTAAAGAGATATTGAATAAATGTTTTTTAAATGAGATGCTGTATGATCCCAAATAAGAAAAAATCATCTTAAAAGCCTTAAAGTTTCCATAGCCAAGTTATAAGACAGGTAAGAGTTTGACTTTATTGATTCAAAAAGAGTTTTAGTTTAGCATTTTTATTACATCCACTTAAACTTATCGGTGTGATGTTACAGATGAGTATTTAGGCCAGTTCAATTAAATTTGAATTTGACGGTTGGAATAGATTTGTTTTAAAGGCTAAAAAATGATTCTGGCGTTGTGCAATTACAAATGAAGAGACGGTGTTTTACCGAGAGATCTAGACAATCCTGAGCTAAAGTGGTTAGCAGTGAACAAATGTAGTTAATCGTTGAGGATTATTTTTAAAGTACCTCAGCTTACTTAATTGGATGCCCCTTTTAGATTGAAAGGGGTAAAGTCGTGTGTAACCTGGGGCACCCTTTATAAAAGAAGGATTGCTGTAGCTTAGCCATAAAGATCTGTGATGACTAAAAATACAATGTTCTCTTTACAGGTACAAGGCTTCCAATGCCTGGAGATGCTCTCCACAAGCACATTGCTGCAGTTGGCCGCTGTACTATCCAATGCTATCGGAGTCTCCCCTGCCGCTGAGCATCGCTTTGAGAACAAGCACTTGGACTTGGACTACGTGTCTGTTACTGATCCCAACCATCATGATGGTTGGCTGACCTGTGTTGCCCATGGAATCTTCCTTTCACACCCCCACCCTCATGAGCCGCTTGCCAAGGGTGCTTCACTCACTTTCCCCATCACACAGGTTCGCTCCCAGCAGATGTGGTCGCTTGACCTTGCCTTCACCAAAGCCTCCCCCACCCTCCTCTTCCACCACCCCGAAGTCACCGAACCAATAACCATCACCCTCATCTCCAAGCGCAGCCCCACTTCTGACGATGTGCGCCAACTCCTCACCGATGACCAATGCACAATGTGCGCCATGTCCAACTGCACTGAGGAATGTGGGGCCCTCACCGGCATGCCATGCTGCGACTTTTGCATCCGGCCAGTCCATCAGGGATGGTACGGCCAGATGTCACCCGAATGCCATGCCCACATCACCAAACTCACCTTTGAAGCTCGCCAATACATCCATCACGAATACAAGACCTTCTTCCACGCATCCAAAGCCAACCTACCCTTCACCTGCCTGTGGGTCGAGTCGACTGGCGAGCCATGCGCCTTCTGCACCGAAGGCTTCTTATAGCCCCGAAATCTAAATGCATATAAAATTAACCTTACTCCTCCCGCTTACCAATGACGTCATCCCTCAATCCAACTCCCAGATCCCAAATTAAACCATGAAATTTATTCATCCAATCATCCCGCAGCAAGTTTATAAATACATTTAATGTATGCACTAGCCCAATCCAAACCAACTCATGCAACGTATAGAGCGCACCTCTAATAAATCCTATAATAAACGTCATGAAGACCTTGCCATTTAATCCAAACATGTAGGATTCGAAAAGCGGCCTTTCTTGGTAGAGAAGATTACAAAGGTTTGAATCGAACCCCTCCCAATAGGATAAGTTAAAACCATAACCCTTCAGATTTATATCCCAAACAAGGCCCATCAACCCCATAACCAACCTAGCTGAGTGGACTGAATCCATCCGTGTCCGTATCCCAGAGTACAATGGGCCCTGGCAGAGAACTGGTTGATAGAGCTCGCAATCATGGTGAAGTCGACTCCCTGGTAGTTGACTATTAATTAAAGTGAAAATTGAGGTTTCTGGAAGGTTAACCCTGGAAGTTGGCCCATTTAAAACCAACAGTACTTGCTTTACTGAAAAATTTTGCTGTAAATCTATTCTATCATGCTATATTGAACTAAGTGGACCCCATGGAGCTCCAAGGTGCAATGAAAATATACCCTGACTAATACTAGTAAATAGAAATAGCCTATTATTCCTAATTTTACTATGTAAGTGTAAGGGCCCAATACCTGAAAGCAACCTCAACAGCTTTCAAACCTGCACCTGCGCTCAGTAAGCGCTTGTGTGGGCAGCTGAAAAAGCTCACCAGGGGAATAAAACCCCTGCCAAGCCACCAGGGTGAGCAAAATGCCAGACCAATTGCTCTGGCCTGTTTAGGCCAGAGACAATCAGCCATGGCCATTACCACAATCAGGGCCAGCCAACTGGCTGGCCCAGGGTGGCTAGCAGCTCCCAACAGCTTGGGCCTACCGGCTCTAAGCATAAAAAGGAACCAGCTGGCTCCCAAGCAACAGCTGAGTGCATCAGCTGGGTGCTGGAGCAAATCCAGTACCATCTGGGACTGCTCCAGTCCCCAGCCAGCACTGCGGCTACTGTACTGGCTTCTGTTTCTGGCCTGGGTTCCTCCTATGTGGTTTCTGCTGCTTCTATTTCTGTTCCTGCTGCATCCTCTGTTTCTGCTCTTTCTGCTCCTACCCAGAACAATGCTGATTATGAGGATTACCTGAATTTGCAGGAACCCAATCCAGCCAAACTGTAAGAGAGAGGGGTTAGACTAACAAAGTCTGGCTCTCATCCTGGTGAAACCAACCACCAGGATTCCATCCGGTGCAGGACTAGAATGGCCGCTCTAAGAGGTCTCCTGTTGCATATCCTGAATGGATTAGATGTAAATTTGCCCATCTAGGGATTAAGCAATGGAATAATTGTGCGGTCGCGCTATTGCATCTTAATTCTAATAGTGATAAAGACGTTTAAAACACGCCAAAAACGGGTGTTTGATTTGCCTTTCAATTGCGCACAAGGCATGTGCTTCACTTCTGGGATTATAAATAGAACAACTAAGTTATTTATATCTACCTCCTTAAGGGAAGCCGCAAGGAAGCAGTCGTTCTTTTGCGCGGAGCTTTTAGCTGTGCCACTCCCCTCCCCTCCATTTGGAAAGTCCTTTCTGTGCCTTCCTGCCTCTGGTGGCAATTCCACCGCCTTACACTATATAAGTGTGATGCTATCTAAATAAATACCAGTTTTGTCTATACACCTTTTATTCTTCTGTCCTTCATAGGCTGCCACTATACCATCAACAGGTATAGTATTAAGAAATAAGTCACTGACTAACTATTTGTAGAAACTAGCAACCCTTTGCTGCAACTTTTACAACATTGGCGCTCATGTCTTACACCACCAACAGCCCCCACCCCCCGTGGTCCTTTCAATGAGGAGGGAGGTATGCCCCTGGTCCAGTCTCCTGCCATTGCTTCCCCTTACCACCAGGCACCGGCCTTCACTGCTGCTAATGCCCATGCTGAGGAAAGAGCAGGCACTCCCTATGGCCTGCCCAACCTGAGTCAATTCATGCCAGAACACCAATGCCCCCAAGCTATTGTTTTTGGCCAACCACTGCTCCTACAAGCCCCTGCCCCCTTGGAGATGGACGCCAACTCTTCACCTTCTGAGGATGCCATCCATAATGCCATACACGCCATGGATGCTGGTGCTGCTGGTAATGGTTCTTGCTCTGAACACTTGGCCATTCAGCAGCCTTCTGCTGAAAACGCCTTGGGTCACTTCCAGAATCTCTCCCAGGTCAACTATGACCAGCTCCGCCGTGACCTCTGTACTGTTGAGCATATCAAGGACTACCTACAACAATTCACCCATCCTGCCATATGCCACAACCAAATGCACCTGGGCTGCATCCAAAGCCTAGTGCATGACCAGGGAATACTGGTATCTAGCCAACAGACATTCCTCCAGGTCCTTTACTCTGAGCTGAGTAATACTTTCACCACTGTCAATCAGTACCTTGACAAAGTCACCAACACCCAGAACACCATGCTCCACTGGGTTAATGCCATCAAAGCGGGTATAGCTAAGCTAGTGCCAGTACATGTGGTACAGACCCTCACCCATCAGGGTGTAGACGCCAATTGGATTAGTGTGGTTACTACTCATGTGCTGGAGACTGGCCCCATGGTTCAAAGCCTTACTCATGAGGTGGAAGTCCTAGCCCGCCGCCTTGCCACTATCCCCTCATTCACTCCCACATCTGCCGCCACCAACAACTCCCCTTCCAGCGCCCTTCTTGGTCAAGACATCCTTGAGCTCTTTGATCACTACAAGAAGATGAAGACAGAATTGGTCCAGCAGAGTGCCAATCTTGCCTTCCTGTTTGATGGCTACCACACTGTATTGGAACTTCAGGATTATCTCAAACTTTGCCAATTGCATGACAGAGCTGACAGCCAGACCCAAGTCAGGAAGGACAAGGAAGTAATAGCCTTGCTCCAAGCTGAGCTTGCCACCCACAAAAGGCGCATTACCTCTCTGAAAGATGACTTGGATATTACCTGTCAAGAGAACAAGGTCTATCAAGATGAGCTGGACAAGCAGCAACTTCTTATGGACGCCTTCCAGAGCCAATTGGATAGGATGAACAGTAAGATTATGGCTGTTGACTTACAGGCTATGTCCCTCAACTCCAAGAGTCTCCACAGTCCACAAAGGTCCTCCATCCCCAAGTTCTATCATAGCTACAAAAGCAATGATGGCCACACTTGGTTGGCTCCCAACGCTGTACATTTATTGGAGCCAGTGTTGGAGTCTGAGGACAACGTCCTGGCCACCCCTGAAGCTTCTGGGGCTGCTCAAGACAGAGAAAGTGAACGGGAAGCCCAGCAAGAGGAGAATTGTTGCTGCGCCTCTGAGGCTAGGTTTGCTGCCTCCACTCTCAGCTGTTCCTGTCTCACCCGCTCTCCAGTGAGGATCACACCTGCTCCTCTCCATCATGGCTCCAACAACTTCAAGCCCGTCAATCTACCCAAGTTTGACCGCAAGAGCAATGTGGCCATGTTCTTACGTCTGTATAAGAACTCCATGTATGGTGCAGACAATGCCATGAGGGACTCCACAATCATCAACTGTCTGGATGCTGAGACTCAAACCATTATCTTGCCACGTCTCCCTGAGAATGGCTGGACCTTTGCCAACGTCTCCAGAGCCTTGACAGAAGAATTTGGTAGCCAAGAAGCACTCCTTGATTGCAAGATGGACTTGTCCAACACCAAGTTAAAGGTGGGGGAAACTCTATAAGACTTCACTTCTAGGTTCTACCTTGAAGCTCAAACTCTGTTGTCCATGAGTGCAGTGAAGTTTATTGATGTGCAGTCAGCACTCCTTAATGCTGTACGCATCAACCAGGAACTATCTCTGGCTCTTAAGTCAGGCATTTACAATGCTCACACCATACCAGACCTGATCCGCCTCCTACGCACCTACAAGGAGGAGTTTGAAGTCCCTCTCCCTGAAGGCCGCCCTCACCAGCAATCTGAGCATAGACCCCGCGTGGCTGTTGAGATGCCCAAGTCTTCCGATAAGGTTGGGTCTGCTCCAGTCAACAATGGTCCCCGTACTTTCTTCAAATGTGGTATGGCTGGCCACTAGTCTTGGGAATGTAGGGATCTGTGCCAAAAAGTCCACAATGTAGGCATGGAGGTCACTGAGGAGGACTACACCAAGGACGCTGATATTGAGGAGGACAATGAGGACCAGTCAAAAACTACTAAGCAGCCAGGAAAAGGAGAAATCCTTGGCTGCCTTTGTAATTTTGACACCCTCATCTCCCCCATACCACTGCCCCCTGACAAACCAGATCAGAGGCCTGATGCCTTGTCATCCTCTGGGATCAACCCTAAGGATGAACCCTCTTTGATTGACTTCAACTCCCAACCAATACATGAGGATGTGGAGTTTGACGGAGTTCAAGAGGATCTCCTCCATTGAGTCCTCACTGTTAACACACAAACCCATTGGACTACACTTCTCCCTGAGGTGGTTATCCCTCATATAGCTCAGAGAACAGTATCCTTATCCTATGCTGAACAACTGGCTCAACCAGGCGTTGAGGTCACTCATGAGGAGGACATTACTGAACAACTGGCCAAACTGCTCCGCACAGTAAACGTCTCAGCATTGCTAGAATCCCTCAAGGAAGTAAGCCCAGCTATGGGAGCTGCCATGGCTACCTTCCTGGAGAAGTTCAAAGGACTAAGCGTACACCAGGTCTCAAAGATTATGGAGATAAGAGAGGACTGCCAGGATTGCACCTATATCAACCTGGTAGTGAATAAGACTCATGTCTGGGCCATACTGGATACTGGTGCCCCTGGGAACATTATCTCCTCACAGCTGGTTAAGAAGCTTAAGCTGGCACCAGACTTGGCCTACCATGAAGAGTTTGGTACTGCTAGGCCACTGACCACTAGAGCAAAAGGAAACTACTCTTCTCTTCCCCTTTGCTTTGGAAAGCTAATGGTCACTGCTCCTGCTATAGTTCTGGAAAACAACAGCTATGACATTCTTATTGGGACTAGCTTCATGGTTCAGTATAGCGCTGTGACTAATCATAGAGACCATACATTTGGACTCTTTGACCACTTCATACCCATGTTCTATCATGGCAATTGCCTGTCTGACCTGCCCTTACGCCGTCTGCACTACATCAATCTGGAGTACACTGACGGAGAGCTTCCAGTTGCTTATACACTGCGTAATAAGAAGGCCAAGGTGCTACCTCTCTCAATTGGGGAAGCCAAGGGTATTCCAGTCTACGCCTCCTGTAATATGACTATCTCACCTGGCGCTCAGGTGATCCACAATATGGGCCTCTCGCTGGCTCTACCAGCTGGCACTTATGGAGAAATCTTTGGCATCCCTAATGCCTCCAGACTAGAACCATGGGTTGCACCAGGCATCCTCATGCCAAGTGAGAAGGAGGTACTCATACTCTTGGCCAACCTGAGTCGTGAAGCTATGGTTGTCTCCAAACACCAACTTCTGGCTTATATACGGCTGGAAGAGCATGACAACCTGCAAGAGACCGCCCCCTTGGCAGACTTCTCTGAGTTGGGTCTACCCTGTGAGCAACCACTGGTGCTATTGGTCATAAGCTGTGACTCTCTATCCAGCCTCTCCAAAGAACAGAAGAATCAAGCTATGGATCTCTTTGCCCAGTATAAGGATGTGTTTTCCAAGGATGATTATGACCTGGGCAAGGCTGCAGATGTTGCTCACCATATCAACACCCAAGGCAGTCCACCTATCTGCTCCAGACCTATACAGCGCAGTCAAGCCAATCATGCCATGGCTAACAAGGAGCTTCAGAAGCTATTGGGATCTGACTTACTGGTCCCCAGTAAAAGCCCTTGGGCTTCCCCTCTCCTGATTGTCAAAAAGAAGGATGGCAGCAATCGTGTGGTGATTGACTACCGTCAACTGAATGCTGTTACCAAAAAGGATTCATATCCCCTCCCTTGTATTGACAATACCTTGGACCAACTGGGTGGCGCCAAGTTCTTCAGTGCCATGGACCTTATCAGTGGGTACTGGCAGATTGACCTACCCCCTGCTGATCAAGGAAAACGTACAATCATCACTGAACAAGGTCTGTCCAATGCCCCAGCTACCTTCCAACAGGCTATGGATGCATTGATGGGCGACCTCAAAGTCACCAGTGTCTTAGTCTACCTGGATGACATCAATGTGTTCTCCCAAACCTTTAATGATCACCTACAACACTTGGAGGAAGTCTTCCAGAGGTTACTTGCAGCTAATCTCAAGCTCAAGCCACGCAAGTGAAACTTCTTCAAGGAGCACCTTGAGTTCTTGGGATTCATCATTAGCCAAGATGGACTCCGCCTTGTACCTCTAAAGGTGGAGGCCATTGAGCAAATGCAGATCCTGGCCAATAAGCGGGACGTGCAGGCCTTACTGGGGATGATTGGGTACTACCACCACTTCATCCCCAACTTTGCATCCCTGGGTGACCCCCTTTTTCAACTCCTCCGAGATGATAAGGAATTCTTCTGGAGCCCAGCGTGCTAATCTGCTTTCAATGCTCTCAAGGGAACACTGACTGCAGCCCCTGTGCTGGCCTACCCTGACTTTGCCAAGCCATTTTTGGTTCATACAGATGCTAGTCTGAAGGCGATTGGGGGTGTTCTCTCTCAACTAGACTCCGACGGACTTGAACACCCTGTTGGATACTGCTCACGTACGCTTAATGTTCACAAGAGGAACTACACTGTCACCAAACAAGAGTGTCTGGCTGTGATATAATCCTACCAACAATTCAGAGTCTATCTCCATGGGGTACATTTCACGGTTGTAACAGACCATGCTCCTTGCAATGGCTAAATACTCTCAAGGACCCCAAAGGACGTCTGGCGCGTTGGGCCATTAAACTTCAGACTTATGACTACGAGATCATTCATCAAGCCAGGGCAGCCCACCAGAATGCTGACTGTCTCTCCCGCCTTCCCACTGTTGCCTTAGTATCCCCCATAGCTGACATTCTCTATGACAAGCTTATGAAGGATCCTTCTTTATGAGGGGAGGAGCCGGTAGAGATACAGAGAGCTCTCAAGAAGCTAACTGTTGATAACAAGGTCTCTAAGGGACAACTACTGAAGCTTTGTGGAGACTCTTGACTACCCTACATACGCCCATCCCTACACATGGACTCAGTGGTGGCCGCTCACAAGACTACTGGCCATGGTGGCATACAGAAGAAGTTAGCTCTGCTACAGCAACACTGCTTCTGGGAAGGAATGCACACTGATGTAGTGGATACACTAGCCAAATGTCATGACTGCAAGATTGAGAGGCCCAAGGTTGTCAAGTTTCAACACAGACTGGTACGCCCTGGGTTTGCCTTCCACACTGTAGCCATTGACGTAGTGGGCCCCCTGCCAGCTACAAACAGTCACAACAAGTTCATCATTGTGGCGGTTGACTATCTGACTAAATGGGTAGAGGCCAAGGCAATTCCCAACCAATCTGCACTGGTGACAGCCACGTTCATCCAGGAGAATATCATATACAAACATGGTTGCCCCCAGATCCTGCTGACATAGAATGGTACCAACTTCACCAGTTACATCATCCCCCGCCTCAACCAACTGATGGGAATTTGTGGGACACTATCCACTCCTTATCACCCACAGAAAAATGGCATGGTAGAGCTCACTAATGGGAGCCTGGTCCAGATACTCTGGAATCTCAGTCACCAACATGAGACTGAATGGGATACCTTACTGCCTGCGGCCACCTTTGCATACAATATTGGGTACCATTGGGCCACTGTAAAGCTGCCCTTTTAACTGCTCTATGGCTGGCAATAAGGACTTCCACCTTTAATATATTCCTTGGTAAAGTCCAGCCTGGCTGTGTCCCCAGAGGTGTACCTCAACAAGCTGTTTTAAACTCCTACTTGCTTGCAATCTGAGGCCTACACCGTAAACTTAAACCATAAGTTGCAGGACCTAGAATGAGCTGCATCCAAACGCCCTGCCTTACCCACTTACCTGGTAGGAGACTCAGTCTACTTCTTCAGCAATAGAGGGTACAGCCACAAATCCAAACTTGCATCCCTTTGACAAGGCCCAGTTCAAGTTATCCAGAAGACCGGCCCTGACTCATACACCCTTAAGGAGCCCCATTCTGGGCAATTGATCACTAGAGTACACGCTCAGTATATGCATGCTGCTCCTAGTGACCAAGAGTAAGCCCCAATGAGGACAACAAACCCAAAAAAACAAAAGCCTAATTAAAAAATCCCATGAGTTGTTATCCTGTTTGCAATAGTGTTGCACCAAAGTATGAGGAATAAGAATGAAAGAACAAGGCGTTTATTGGAGACTGACAAGACTCTTCCAGTACCGCATCAACTGTTCTACCACCTGAATGACAGCCAAGAAGCAAAACTGGTTGCCTACAGATCCATGAAGCCAATGACCAAGTATTGGGCAACAAACCCCCACCAAGCAAGACACACAATTGACCCAACACTATAGCCACTACCTAGAGACGCCAAGCCATTCTTGACCCTGTTGTCTAATCAAGTGGAGGGAAATGTTGCATATCTTTAATGGATTAGACTTAAATTTGCCCATCTAGGGATTAAGCAATGGAATAATTCCGCAGTTGCACTATTGCATCTTAATTCCAATAGTGATAAAGACGTTCAAAACGCGCCAAAAACAGATGTTTGATTTGCCTTTCAATTGCGCACAAGGCACATGCTCCACTTCCAGGATTATAAATAGAACAACTAGGTTCTTTATATCTACCTCCTTAAGGGAAGCCGCAAGAAAGCAGTTTGTTCTTTTGTGCGGGGCTTTTAGCTGTGCCACTCCACTCCCCTCCATTTGGAAAGTCCTTCTTTCTGTGCCTCCCTGCCTCTGGTGGCAATTCTCCTGCCTTACACTATATAAGTGCAATGTTATCTAAATAAATACTAGTTTTGTTTATACACCTTTTATTCTTCTGTCCTTCATAGACTGCCACTATACCATCAACAGGTATAGTATTAAGAATTAGGTCACTGGCTAACTATTTGTAGAAAATAGCAACCCTTTGCTGCAACTTTTACAACACCTCCCAAAAGAGGCCAGCAAGATAAGAGAGGAAAATAGATGTCCAAGGCCATAACCAAAGCACCAGTAAGCAACTATAGAGAACAATCCTGGGTGAGAGGGATTCTGGACCCACAGGAGAAACTTGGTGCAGGGAGAGGAGGGAGTGATTTGGGACTGTTGTAAGTTTGGTGTTGTGTAAGTCCAAAAAGGGGATTCATCAGTCCCTGGCTCTGGAAAAGATGATAGGTCCTCAGGATAAGGACCTATCCAAGACAAATGGACAAGTGTGGTAAGGATGGTGGGAGCCTGAGTCAAATGACAGAAGGTATTGAAGAGCAGACCAGGGCTGGGAACAGAATTTTGAGCAGCCCAGGAAAGTTGATTCTAAATACCTGGGGTTGTGGTTCAGAACAACAGGAAGATGGGTACCATAGCCACCATAAATGCCTTATGTAAAGGAGACAACCATGTTGCAGAAGAATTTTTAACCAAAACTTCTGGCAAGATGGACCACAAGCGCTAGGAAAATTACAAAGGTTTGAACCAAGTTTGGATCCTCTTGGATTAAATCTCAACAAAAACACGGTCAGATGGGCAGGTAGACCAAAGTTGAAAGCAGGAGGAGGGATGACAGCAGGGGTCAGGACAATAACCTTTGTTATTTAATAAAGCTTCAAAAGTACAAGTAAATTTGCAAAATCAGGAGTTTTATTTGGTAATTGGAATTGGTAAGCAAGGGACCTGATGGCCCTTGCTTCCATTATATGCATAGGAGGGGTGATAGTGCCAGGAGTTTAAAGGAGGGGTTTTTGGGAAGCAACAAAAGGGGAGCCAGTTAAAAGTAAAATTATAATCTTCCCATGGTCTGGGTCCAAGAAAATAGGAGCAGCAGACCTGAGTGTAAGGAACAGCCACCTGGTTGGCTAAGTGCATTCTGGGGACTCAGGGTGTATATTACCCCTAATGTCTGCCTTTGACATCACAACTGGGATTCTCCCAAAACCAATTACTTTGGGCTGAGAGACCCCTGGTCCAGAGAAATTGATTGACTGGGATTCCACTGATTGTGGAATTTTATTCTCAATTTTCCTGGGCCGCGGTTTATCCAAACCCTGTAAAATGTGGCCCGTGTTTTCCTGTCATCCTGTCAATTTTTTCAAGACAAGACAACACCAAGAAAGCAGAAAATCCAGCTGAATTAAAGTCTTCTCTGCAGTTGAAGGGAACTCCAGAAAAGGGAAAGAAGTTTTGGCTGTGAAAGCCTGTTGTGTTCTGAGGCGCGGCACAGACACACAACGGGAAATACTAACCTTAGGATTGGATTTGTACTAAGACTTGGTTAGATGACAGGGAAGGCTATGTGTTTACCTTGCGGCCCTGGAAGAAAAATCTCTAATAGTTGTGGCTAGAGAGAGGCGCAGAAGTACAGAAGACACAAAGACAAAAAATGTGAGTAGAACTTAATTTTTATTGGTGAATGTGAAATGTAATATATAGTGGTTAGGAATACCAAAAAACACTACCAGGACGGCAGGATCACTTGCCACCAGCATGAGTGGGGCAAATGAGTTGCACAGGATCAAGAAACCAAACAATTGCATTTCCTGATTCAGTCATCAACTCATTTTGAGAGGCGAAAGCAAAAGCAAGCAATTTGCCTCAAAAAGCCCACCAAAGGCAAAATCAAAACACTGTGAATACGGCATTCACGACATTACCCTCCCCTAGATTGGCCTTAGGGGGGTAGTATTTACAAAGGAACTTTGCGTGCACTCAAGAAAAAGGACAGCCACTGGAGAGGAGCTTTACAATGTATTTGGACCCCCGTTTAAAAGTCACTTCTAAAGGGCCAATCCACAGAGAGTCTAACTTATGTGCGCAATCACCTACTCTGTGTTGGTAGTAAAGTACATGGTCACCAACATCAAACTCAGGCAGGGGGGAGCGTCCAGCATTGTTGGAAGAGAGCTCAAGCATCTTAGTCTTATATACAGAAGTGTAGGCAGCGGCCTGTATATCAATTATACGGTTGACTAGATCCTTAATGTGGTTGTCAGGATTCATGGCCTTATCTGAGGTAAGCAGGGGGGCCCCAATAGCAATGGGGTAGTAGCCTCTTGCCCATAAAGCATAGAAAAGGGGGAGTATCCAGAAACACAATGTTTGCTGAGGCGGTAGGCAAAGAGAGCGGCAGGTAAGTATAAGTCCCAGTTAGCAGCGTCAGAGTAGATGAGCTTCCTCATGATAGAGACTAGTGTTGAATTTCCATGCTCAACTGCCCCATTGGTAGAAGGATTGTAGGGGGCAGAGAAGGATTGGTGAGATCCAAAAGCTTTGACAACAGAGGTTACTAGCTTGGCATTGAAGTTAGTCTCATTATCTGAGAGCAGCACTTGAGGGCAGCCATGGAAGTAGAAAACGTCTTGCAACAGGAAGGCAGCAGTTTTCTTAGCCGTGATGTCTTTTGTAGGGCGTGCCTCTACCCACTTGCTAAAGTGATTGACAGCAACCAGAATAAAGCAACACCCAGAACAAGAGCAGGGAAGAGGACCTACTGCGTCAATGCTAACAGTGTGAAAGGCATGTTGAGGGGGAACTAATCTGAACTTGTGGGCAGCAGCTCTAGGCCTCTGCAGCTGGCAGTTCTGGCAGCTAGCTATGACGTCTGGGATCAGCAGTGAAGGTTCTCCCAGAAGTAGTTCTTCTGAAGCCAGTCAAAGGTCTTGGCAATGCCTCCATGCCCATTCTCTTTATGAGCTTGCAACACCAATGAGAGGAAAAGACTGGGCTGTACATAAGGCAGATACTGGTCTTGTACTTTTTTGAAGATCTGATTGTTGCATATAAGGGTATCTTTGGATAGCTTGGACAGGGCCAGTTGTACCTCCTTTGTCTCACTTTTCCAAGAAGGATACCCAATTAGTTTGTATAATTGGTCTGACTCTGCAGGATGCAAAGCAAGAATAGGCATTCTGGAGAGCCCATCAGCGTTCTGATGTTGAATTCCAGGACAATGGAGCACAGTGAAGTTGTAGCCTTGAAGACGTAGGGCCCATCTAGCTAGGCGCCCTTCAGGCTCCTTCAGCTGTTATAACCACTTAAGTAAAGCAGGATCAGTGACAACTGTGAAGTGGGTACCATATACGTAGTGACAGAACTGCTTGACTGCATGCAACACGTCAAGACACTCCTTCTCTGTGACACTATAGTTCTTCTCATGTTTGTTTAGCACGCAGGAAGTGTAAGTCACAGGATGGTCTACACCCTTGTTGTCTAGTTGCGCCAGAATGGCTCCAATAGCTAGATTGCTAGTGTTAATGTACAGGATGAATTCCTTATTGTAGTCAGGATATACTAGGATTGGCGCCTCTTTGAGTTTTTGCTTAAGGGTCTCAAAGGCTTGCTGCTGACTGGTGGTCCACTCAAAAGGGACATTACGTAGCAGTTGGACTAGAGGCTCACTTCTATTGGCAAAATCAGGGATAAATTGTCTATAGTAGCCCATCATCCCCAGAAAGACTTGTACCTCTTGCAGGTTGATGGGCGGAAGCATTTTGTTGATGGCTTCAATTTTCTTAGTCATTGGGCAAATCCCTGTCTGGGTTACTTCATGGCCCAAGAATTCAAGACGTTCTTTGAAGAAGGCGCACTTGGAAGGCTTCAGTTTGAGGCCAGCTTATTGAATCTTTACAAACACCTCTTTGAGATGAGCCAGGTGATCAGTGAAAGTAGCGCTGAAAACTGTTATGTCATCCAAGTACTCTAGGACACATGACAACTTCAAGTCACAGATGATGGAGTCCATGGCCCTTTGGAAGGTGGCTGGGGCGTTGCAGAGTCCCTGCAGCATGCAAGTAGGCTCAAAAAGCCCTTCAGAGGTAATGAGCGCAGCTTTTTGGCAATCCTTGGGCAATAAGTCAACTTGCCAATAACCAGAGGCTAAATCCATAGCTGAGAAGAACTTGGAGCCTCCAAGGTGGTGGAGTGCATTTTCAATACATGGTAAGGGGTAAGAATCTTTCTTGGTTAAGGAGTTCAATTGGCAATAGTCCATCACAATACAATGACCCCCATCCTTCTTCTTCAAGATGAGTAGAAGGGATGCCCAAGGACTTTGGGAAGGCACAAGCAGTCCAGCGTCTAACAGTTGTTTGAGATCTTTAGATACCTGGGCGTCCTCTACACAACTGCGGTAATAGGGTTTAGCATGGAAGGGAGGAGCGTTGCCAGTGTCTATCTGATGGATAATGCCTTCGGCTAACCCATAGTTGGTACTGTCCTTAGCAAAGATGTCAGAAAATTGGTCTAGCAAGTCTAGAACCTCTTTCTGCTGAACCAGGGACAACTGTGGAAAGTCTTGTGCAGTGAACAAGGATAGGACTTGGGGCTCATCCTCAGGTAGGTTAAAATCATGAAACGTGCCAAAGGGATGAAGAGACAGGACATCAGGAGCGCTCAACAACTTGCCATATCTGACAACCTGCCCCCTAGACACGGTCATGGGGAGTGCAGTCAGGTTGGCTACCAATAACTAAACAGGTTCTTTATGGGAGACGTGTAGGTTTCCTGGAAAGAGATAGGGTTTGTTGCGTCCTAACAAGGGGGGGAGAGTACAACTCCAAGAAGGTGCATTCAGGTAGCTCATATGATATCTGGGAGTCCAGGATGACCTGGGAGCCAGGAGGGATGGAGACAGCAGACGTGGCTAAGAGAGGGATACCTTCAGACGCAGGACAAGCCATGGGTGGACATTTCATGTTGGAGGGGTGGGTGCAATATTTGAGGTTGAAAACCCCAGTGGGATACTCCAAGGCACATGTCTTGAGCCATTTCCCGGGAACTTTAACCGGCTCTTCAAAGATCAGAGGGACTTCATATCCCAAAATAGAGAGGTAACCATCTTTTAAGTTAATTATCCCATTATGTTCCCTAAGGAGCTGGGTGCCAACTAAGAGATCATAACTCTCATTTTCCAAGACAAATGCGGGTGCAGCTAGAAGAAGTTTGCCAAACTGCATGGGTAGAGAAGAGTATGCCCCTATGGCGCAAGTCATAGACAGTCCAGCTGTGCCATATGACTGGTGATAATTAAGGTCAGGGGCAAGTTTGAGTTTCTTCACAAGCTTGGAGGAGACAACGTTGACTGGCAAGCCAGTGTCTAGAACGGCCTGGATCTTCACTTTCTGAATGGATATCTCTACTCAAGTGGTAGTGCAACCAAAGGGTGGAAGGACAGCCAAGATATCTTGAGCCTCTGCTAGTTCCTTGTACCACTTCTCAATCATGAATCTTAACCCTGGGAACTCCTTATAAACAGTTTGGAGAGGGAGCAAAACGGATACATTCTTGAAGACAGCGTCAGCAACCTCAGCAGCTTCTTCTGACAACTCCACCAGCACAGGGGACCTCTTAGCCTGAGTGAGGTAGGGTCGTGAGACAACTTCTTTGGCTTCAGGTAAAGGCTTAGCAGTAGTTGTAGTCTTTCCTGAACGCAACTTATAAGGGATTGTAATGGTTTTGGGAACAGCCAGGACAGAGTACCCATATGTGTTGGCGTTGTCAGTAAAAGAGTCATCAAGGTCTGAGTCATCAGAGATATCATGGAACAAGAGGAGGATAGGAGGAGCCTCATTATCAGCAGGCTCAGAGTCAGTTATAGAGGGAGGGATTGATAGAGACTGGGAAGAATTGTCAACCAAGAGCGTCTCTGCCTCTAGGTTGACTGCTCTTTTCCTGCCTGCTCTTTTGGATCAGCTCCTTCAACCCAAAGGTTGGTACAGACTCAAGAATGATGACCTATCTGACCACAGTTGTGGCAACCTTGGTGCCAAGAGGATTTTGAAAGTTTATGGTAAGAATACAAGGGCCACAGGAAGATGAATCAGAGTTAGAAGTAGCTCAACCTTCCCTAACAACTGATCCAGAGTGGGTAATATACATATCTTGCAACAACGTCTTTATGCTCTTCATAGACGAGAGCATAGCCTTATGGGTTTTGAAGTGAAGGCACAGATGTTGGTTAACTTTGAGGGCTTGAGCGCAAGCCATGTAGGCTTCATGGGCTTTCAACTGTCTGCTTGTTATCAGTTGCTGTCCTTCCATGTAGAATCTGTCTGCAAACTCAGCTAGCGTCTCTTTAGGCTTGAAAGCAATATGCATGAAGGCGTCCTTCTTTACTTCCAGGCTAAGGTCACCACCAAACTCGTAAATCAGAAGCTATTTTATATATTCCCACGTCTCAATGGTGGGTAGTTCAGGCACCACCACTTCCTGGAAAGTTAGATGTAGACAGGTCAGAATATGTTCTTTCTTAACTTTGTCTGAAGCTCGTCTCATGGCAGTTTTAATAGATAGTTAGGAAAGCTGCAATGGTCAAAGTCTTGGGATCAAAGACTTGCTTAAAGGTAGGCTTGAAGTGTGCTTTGGGAGTTGGGCCACCATTGTTGCTATTGAGTACGTTTATATGCGGGGAAAACTCTGCTTTGGATTCAGAGGGGGGCTGTCTAGCCCATAGCTGCCAAACACTCTCTTCAAGGGTAGTCAGGGTATCAACAGCGCAGGCACCCGTATCAAAAGCTTGAGTGGACTGTTGTGCAGTAGTATCCAAGCGTTGACCTTGGGTGATCACTATTGTGGAGAGTTCAGCCAGTTGGGAAGTAAGGGATGACCCTACTGAGAGGCAAGGGGCGAACCTATCATTCACAGAGTTGATCACATCATTCATCTCTTGTACGTCTCTATCCAGCTCAGTATGGTCCCGCTTCAATTGATCCACCTCATTAGCTAGGGTAATTAGTTCTCTAGAACATTGAATTTGAGGAGCTCCTGGTAAGCTAGGGCAGCAACCATCTTCATTGACAACCCCAACTGGACTAGCAGCAGAAGCCATCATCCCGCATAAGGCAGCAAGGTCTTGCTGCAGCTCTGCAACTTGAGCAGTTAATTCAAGCACCTGGGGATCAGGTTGAGGAGCTTCAGCAGGACGTCCTTGACTGCAAGTAGTTGTACGTAGCTTGTGAATAGCTTCCCATATTCTTTGCTCTCAATCTGCCAAATCATCAGAAGGGGGAGAGGGCGGAACATCTGGCTTGGGCGTAGCTAATTCATTCACTTGACGCTGGAGTTTGGCTACAGCAGCAGCGGTGGCAGCTCTTTCTTGATCAAATGTTGCACTGAGTTCATTAAGGCCATTAACAGCAAAGTCCGCTACCTGCTGTAGTTGCTCAAAGGAATACATGTTGAATGCATTAAGCTGTTGCACGAGTTGTTTGGAGTCAGTGAGATAAGCGTTTAGGGTGGAATCTACTTGAGTTTGCCAGGGTTGTTCTAGCTGGTGAAACTTGTGTAGACGCTCTCTTTTGTATTCAGGGATGGACTGGCACATTCAACTAATAGAATTAACCAAACAGGTCTGGGAGGTGACAGAGTTGCACTGGTTGTCAGATACCAAGGAAAACAGGGAATGAATCCACTGTTGGTAGGCCGCAAACTGGTACCAGTGATGAGTAACCGCTGCTTGCAGAGACAAGATTTCTTGGATATGGAGCCCCAACACCATTTGATAGTGGACTAAGGCAGGCTGCACAAAGGACAATAGTAAATGCTCAGCAGAGCCAGCCGCTGAGAGGAGATGTTGTGGAAATTAAGGAGCCTTAGTTAACTTGTAGTATTCAGCCCAACTGAACTGCAACTGAAGGCAAGGGATGGCTCCTTCATGGGCTATCCCAAAGGCTACTGACATGACTTGTTCTAAGTCAGGGGTACCCATGGGGTAAGCAACTAGGCGGGGACCATTCCCAAGGTTCAGTATAGTGGGGGTAATAGGCTGGTTGGCAATATCCTCTTCAATAGGAGGACTGGTAATTTCAGGTGAAGTTGACTCTTGTATAGATGGAGGCAAAGGACCTGAAAATGTGGATGCAAAAGGAATAACCAAGGGGCTTACAGTCCCTGTAGTGAGCACCATTTTTGTTGTGTTCTGAGGCGCGGCACAGACACACAACAGGAAATCCTAACCTTAGGATTGGATTTGTACTAAGACTTGGTTAGATGACAGGGAAGGCTATGTGTTTACCTTGCGGCCCTGGAAGAAAAATCTCTAATAGTTGTGGCTAGAGAGAGGCGCAGAAGTACAGAAGACACAAAGACAAAAAATGTGAATAGAACTTAATTTTTATTGGTGAATGTGAAATGGAATATATAGTGGTTAGGAATACCACAAAACACTACCAGGACGGTAGGATCTCTTCCCACCAGCATTAGTGGGGCAAGTGTGTTGCGCAGGATCAAGAAATCAAACAATTGTACTTCCTGATTCAGTCATCAACTCATTTTGAGAGGCAAAAGCAAAAGCAAGCAATTTGTCCTTGAAAAGCCCACCAAAGGAAAAATCAAAACACTGTGAATAGCAGCATTCACAACAAAGCCAGTACAAAACACTTGTCCACAGTGTGGGCCAAGTCCTCCAGTTTTTGGAGAGACTTCTCCTGCACGCAGCCCGCCTTTTTTGACAGTCTGGGAAATATATCCCTGTCCAGAGATAATGGTGGGCCTGGGAACTTTACAAAAAACCTCAAACACCTAATGATGTAATGATAAAGAATATAACTACAAAGGAGATTGAAAATAACTATCAATCAGTTGATCACAATAAGTTCTCCAGCCATGCAACAGCTACACCCCAGTGCAAATACCTGCTTGTTATAGAATCCACCCAATCAACACCCAGCAACCCAAACATAATGAAGATAGGATTGGATGCCACTGTTTAGTCCCCATCCAGGTTCCCAGCCAAAATTCACTTAGCCAATCCACTGAAGCTGCTCTGATAAATCCCCATGCCCAGGTCAATGTTCCTGGATCCCTATTTCATCTTCTCATTACCCTCCAAGCACCTGTGACAAAAGGATGGGCCACTAATGCTTCCCAAAAAGCTGCCAGCAGTCTCTTCTAAGGAAAACTAGATGAGCAGTATAAAAACCACTCCCCTGATCAAGTCAAGTACATACAACGTTAAACAAGGTGCATGGTAAACAAAGTGGTACTTGTCACAGCCCATACCAGCTCCAGCTGGACTCCCACAGGAGAGGCAGGCCAAGCCTAGAAAGCCATGTACACAGTGGGGGAAATTATAAAAAAATGGTTTGCAGCTGTGGCCTTAGGACATCAAATTTCAGTGTGGGCACAGCCTGATTGGCTAGCCCCAACACTGTAATTTAGACAAGCCCTAGCTTGCTAAAATCTTAGGTAGGAAGAGCATCTGGTCTTTATAACAACTAGGAGGGAGATCCAGGTGGTGGGGAGGTAAAAATCCAAGTCAAGGGCAAGATCTGGCATACCAAAATAATGAGAGCAGAGCCAGGAGGATATGGGAAGGCGTGTGAGTATTGTGCTGTTGATACATAAAGATGCAATAAGAATAGTTATATTGGTGCAAAAATAAGCAACTCCTGCAACTAAATGATGGGTCCCAAAAATAAAGATATTTATTACTATGATGTCAACAGTGAAGAAGGCTTCCCTTCTTCACTACTTATACTTACTGGGAATAACTTAGACTTTTGTGCCACCAGACCTCAAGTGGCATTATCTTCAGTGGTATTAGCAATTTGGTTGGAAATTTGTGTGTTGGGGCCTAGGCATGGGTGCACATTAACTGCTTCTTAATAATAATGGGTTTGTCTGAAGCCTGCCAAGGTGCCACAGCTATCAATAGAACCTGCAAGGAATTGGCTGCCCAATCAATTGGTCAAGAAATTTCTTGTAAAATTTATCATTCACCAATATAAAGGGGGCCCAAAATTGTATTTAGTGTCAATCCCAGGGCTTTGCGGCATGTGGGCCTCACAAACCCCAGGCCATTCACACTCAAAAGGGGGCTTTCTCTGGAAAGGAAATCAGTAATTTTTTCCATGTAGTTTGTTGTGCTGTAACCAGGCATTCTAGATGGTTGTCTTGGGCATTCAGAGCCCTGAAAGCAATAGCATTTATTACTCACATATCATTACAGCCTTGTGCCCAACCTTCCTATAAGCCTACCTATCAAAAAGTTAAACCTATAGACCCCCTTGTGATGAACTACCAACCAGGGCTCAGCCAATACATACCACCACTTATTCCACAACCTGCTGCTGAAGTACAACCCTATAAACACAGCAGATATGGGATGGTTCTCTTAACTGTCCTCAGTCTGGACAAAGTTTTGGTGCCCCATATTGGTACCTATCTGTCAGGATAACACATCCCAGTGGGGGTTCTGTTGGCCTCAGCTGACAACTTGCTCTGTTGGGAGGAGGGAAGATCCCACCATAGGAGGGGTGCTAACTTGATGAGATAAGATGCTGATTGGCCTACCAAGGCTCAAGGTCTGGTAGAGGGTACCATGGTGTCAACTGACCCAGCCAAGGTAATGTAGGCTATGCCTGCATATTGAATGGCTGTGGGAGGAGACAGATCTGTGCTAGGGGGTAGGCGGTCAGGTTTGGGTGTTGGGGGTGCTTTAATATCTGTCTGATAGGCAGGCAAATAGTTTTACTTCTCACAGAGTATGGCAGCTGGGTGCTTGTACCAGGCACCTTTGTGAAAGACTGTTTGTGGAGTTCTCTGTTGGGCCAGGAAGTCAAAGCAGAGGATATTATCCAAGGTAAACTCCTTGTATTCTGGCTTAAGTGGTTAGTCAGAGAAATGCAGCAGACCAAAGGGTGCTCCAAGTGAACAATAAAACATGGGCCAGGTTTTGGGGACTTCCTCAGGAACACAGGCTTTCAGGCCAGGATTTTCTGTTGGAACAGTAGTAAAGTGGAAGACAACCAAGATTAAATAAGGAATAAAATGGTAGAACCAAGGTCCCATAAACTTATTTATTTCAGAATGGCAATAACATTTAAACAAGAATTCACAGGGTTTAAAAATTATTAAAAATGCTAAGTTTGGATTAACTCATCACCTGATAGCTGAGTTGCTCATTTTCTTCTGTCCCAGAGTTCTGGGCCCATTATGAACCTTCTGGCTTGTCATTTCTTCTGTTGAAATGACCTCCATCTGACGGTCCAAAGATAACATCTTCATGGCTTCATCATTGCTACTGGTGTTCCCATCATCCTCAATCAAGAGACCTTCTAAAACTATAAGTCAGGTCAACTCTTGCACTATATACTGTGCATCCTCTGGAGTAACTTTGGGGTCACTTCATGGCCAGAGATTACATGGCCAGGCGGCCCAGAATTCTAGCCAATCATCTGAATTACCCTTAGACTTTTACTCATTGTGCTGAGCAGCAAACCCCTTTTCAGGCAACCTGTCAGCTATGACAGGGGTGACATCATCTTAGTTCAGCTCTTCCAGCAATATAGATTAGTCTGGATTAATCATCAGCCTATGACTCTCCTCTTTACTCTACAAATTTGCAGCCAGGCAGGCCTGCCAATTCCCCTGATCAATCATATTTGAATCACTGCCTGTTCTAGATATTTCATTGGATAGCTGTAAAAAACTCAGGCAGATGGCTCAAGAGTCTGCAGGATCCCCACAACCATCAGAGTCAGGTCCTGAGTTTGATTCTCTTAGTTGGAGTTTACCACCTAATTTTAGAGAAATGTCATGTATGACACCACTGTCTCATTGCAGCTGACATGCTGTATATGTCCTGCTCCTTGCCCTTCCTGTACTGGGCATTGGTGTTGTGTTAACCCAAAGGTTGGGATCCTTCCATGGCATCCTGGTACTACACCACACCCAGCCCTGATAGTAAGTTACACTTTTTGATATAAAATTAAAATTATAATGATACAAAAATAATATATCAAAAATAAGACATTGGTGATATCTATTAATTTTGTTGAGTATATACTTCTTGGAAGTATACACAATAAGATAAAGGGAGAAATTGAGAATATAGTGATACTTTATTTGATATGAAGCTATGATGTTGTATATTATCATGTCAAGCTATACATTGCACTTCTTTGTCATGGCAGTCATAAGACCTGTCCAGGTAATATTCAATATAGGAATTGAAATGTTTGATCCATGAAAGATGAGTGTATGATAAGAATTCCACTGATGATTCATTAATCTGGGTATTTCTTGGGGAACTTATTTCCTAAAATAGAGTAATTTTATAGTTTGTGACAGTATAAATTATGGCAGAAAACCAAATTTTAGGGATAGATCACCCTCAAAAGAAAAAGAATCAGAAAAGAGATGCTGCTAAACGTCTTATTAATTTGGAGGAGTTGGATGGGGTGATTGATAATGAAATGAGTGCACTTCAGAGCCACTTGCACTGATATTTCTAAACTTGATATGCCCCCTTTATGCCAATTAAGTTTTGGAAAGCACATCAAATGCTATTTACCACCCCCATGGAAATTGCTTAAATCACTGGTTGCCAAAAAATGAATTATGCATTATCAAATCAAAACTCCATGCAGCACTGCCAACTACTAAAAAATTCTGACCAGCCAATCATAAGCATCATAAATCCTTTATCCCATCCATAGTTCCTTTAAAACTTTTCCCATGTCTTTCAGGAAAAGTATTTAAGTCACCACAGATATTTTCTATCTGTTGATATTTACGCCAAGACTTCTGTTTTGAATGTTTTTCCCATTTAACATCCCTGGCTGCCTATATTTCTGCAAATAACAAACCATTCCAGTCTAAACTGGTGCAAGCCAAAAGCCCCTAATTCCAGCTTTCCAAACCTCACTTCTGAAATTATATTCTGCATTTAAGGCTATGGTTTAATCCTGCTTAAACATAATTTCTTTGTCATCTATGTCATGCTTTATGCATCCCAGCAACATAATTCTTTAGTAATGTAGGGCGCAGAACATGTGCTTGAATACTGTCAAATGTTTTGATATGGTTAGTATTGTATAAGAAGAGCTAGGAGGAATGAGAGTATAGTTATTTTTTAAGGATGGCTTCTGATCATGCAGAAGAATCTTTTTGGAATAAAAGATGGTTTATTATTATCCAAATTATTATAATTGTACCCCATATAAGGTTGCTTTCTGGGCTGCTAACAAATTCTTCTAGGACCTTATAACACACTCCTATTTTTGGTAACCAGTAATCTAGGTTTGGCGCTTGACGCACATCAACCAATATAATGTATTTTTCTTCACCCAGTACAGGTTGTAAAGTTCTGAGACCCACCATTAGCTCTGAGCTGGGATATATTCCCTATACCATCAAAAAGGCAGGCAGCATGCAGGCAAAGCCTCTCCAAAACCTGGATGACCTGGCCCATACTGTGGACAAGCGTTTTGTACTGGCTTTCACAGCCAAAACTTCCTCCCCTTTTCTGGAGTTCCCTTCAACTGTGGAGAAGACTTTAATTCAACTGGATTTTCTTCTTTTTTGGTGTTTTCTTGTCTTGAAACAATTGGCAGGATGACAGAAAAACACAGGCCACATTTTACAGGGTTTGACTAACCCACAGCCTGGAAAAATGGGGAATAAAAGTCTACAATCAGTGAAATCCCAGTCAAGCAATTACTCTGGCCTGGGGGTCCATCAGCCCAAAGTAATTGGTTTTGGGAGCATATCAGTTGTGATGTCAAAGGCAGGCATTAGAGATAATGTACACCCTGAGTCCCCAGAATGCACTTAGCCAACCAGGTGGCTGTTCCTTACACTTGGGTCTGCTGCTCCTATTTTCTTGGGCCCAGACCATGGGAAGATTGGACTATTACTCCTAAATGGCTCCTCTTTTTTTGCTTTCCAGAACCCCCTCCTTTAAACTCCTTGTACTATCACCCCTCCTATGCATATAATGGAAGCAAGGGCTGTCAGGTCCCTTGCTTATCAATTCTAATTACCAAATAAAACTCCTGATTTTGCAAATTTATCTATACTTTTGAAGTTTTATTAAATAACAAAGGTTATTGTCCTGACCCCTGCCGTCATCCCTCCTCCTGCTTTCAACTTTGATCTACCTGCCTTTCTGACCGTATTTTTGTTGATATTTGATCCAAGAGAATACAAACTTGGTTCAAACCTTTGTAATTGTCCTGGAGCTTGCAGTCTGTCTGCCTGGAAGTTTTGGTTAAAACTTCTTCTTCAATAATGTTGTCTCCTTTACATAAGGCATTTATGGTGGCTATGTTACCCATCTTCCTGATATTCTGGATCACACTCACCAGGTATTTGGAATATAGTTTTCTTGGCTACTCAAAATTCTGTTCCCAACTCTGGTCTGCTCTCCAATACCTTATATAATTTGACTCAGGTTCCCACCATCCTTACCACACTTGTCTATTTGTCTTGGATAGGTCCTTATCCTGAGGACCTATCATCTTTTCCAGAGCCAGGGACTGATGAATCCCCTTTTTGGACTTGCACAACACCAAACTTACAACAGTCCCAAATCACTCCCTCCCCTCCCTGCACCAAGTTTCTCCTGTGGGTCCAGATATCCCTCCCACCTGGGATTGTTATCTATGGTTGCTTACTGGTGCTTTAGTTATGGCCTTGGATGTCTATTTTCCTCCCTTTTCTTGGCTGGCCTCTTTTGGGAGGCCTCTTTAAGCTGTCATTCCTGTCAGGGATTCATTCCTGAGGAAGGAAAATTCCAAGTAATGTAGGAGAGCAGACAGATGAAATCCCACAAGAGAGGAACCCACAGGAATCTCAACCACTAAGGTGTTAACTAGATATCCCCATAATTTTTATAAACCCAAGAAAGGAGAAAAATAGTCTAGCCTTAAATATACAATAACATAGGCTAATATATACCAAGGAGCACCTGGTCAAATAACTGGTGGGGGCAAAGGAGGAGACAAAGCAGGTGGAGGCGTTGGTTTGTCACAGGTAGGAGGAAATTAGTGCTTGGTATACAGGTAATCCCAAGCCAAGGTCTTGGTACAATCTTTGACTTGGATGTTTGAATCAAATTCACAACCTTCAGTAACATGGTTCCAGAATACTAAACAGAACAGGAGCAGAAGGAAATTATGCTTCTAGAACATGGGGAGGTTTAATTCAAATTTACTAATTTACTTGGTAAATAATATACAACAAGATTTATTATCCAGAAATAAAAGTTGTTAGAGCCCTTGTAAACTCCCAGTGCTCCTGGATAAATACCGTGAACTTTGGGTTGGGAAAATAGAATAAGGTGAGGTGTAATTGGAGGTGCATTGTTTACCATTGAATAATTGGATGCATATTCACTTGGGTTTGACTGCTGCCAGCAGGCTTGCAAGATGTAGCAGCCAAACCTACTAGTTGCGTAAGGAACTGCAGTTGCATTAATGTGGCCTGGGAAGTTGGCCAGCTAAATGACAGGATAAATTGGACCCCAGAATTGAGTTTTCTAGACTGGTGCTGTGCATGTTTACTGTCTCTGTCCTTCTCCACTGACCTGTTTTCATTGGTTATCTTTGTGGGAGAATTGAGATGATTGACTGACTGGTTGATTATGTGGTCAGAGTTTGGATCTGTGGATGTTAAAGCTTTATAAAGCTGTTTGAAGTCAACTGTTAATTTTGAAAACAACAGTAAGCTTTTGCTTTTGCTCTTAGATAACTCTTGTTCCTTCCTAGTTGTTTTTGAACCAAAAAATTATCCAAGTTTGAAACTGGTTGACAGTCTTTCTCCTGTATTGATTTAAAGACCTTTTCTTTGCTAGGATTTTACTTGGTCTTAAGATTATTATAACCCATAAATTTGTGAATAAGTTTTAAAATTGAAGCCCAAATTTGACTATTCAATGGAATTGTCCTAATTTCATAGAGATGAACCAAAAGCCACAATTTCTGTTTCTTATCTAGAATATTCATTACTAAGTTTAAGTTGGAAGGATTTCCAATCCTTAAAATTCCAGTCCTGCACTGGATGGCATCCTGGTGGTTGGTTCCACTATGATGGGAGCCAGGCTTTGTTAGTCTAGCCCCCCTCTCTTACACAGGTGGCCTTGCTGGTGTGGGGGTTTGGTAACTTTGGGATCACTTCTTTTTATCCTGAACATAATTTTAATTTTTTGCTTAGAAATATAACTAATTGGGGGACTTTGCATTTTGGGGATTCAACTCTGGCACTGCTGCGGCACTTGATGTAAAATTAGGGCAGCACTTTGGTGCCAAAAATATTTGCTAGGCGACGCTTAGAGCTTTTCTCAGGTGCCATAGTGGTGCTTTACATATTAATTAAATAGCAAAGTGGCACTTATTATTGGGTGATTTTGTTGCAACAATCAAAAGTTCACTGCTAATCATATATATATAATTTTTTTAATATTATTTTATGATGCTGGGCTGATGTAATTCTATTCTGAAAGCTCTGTCATAATTGACATCATTGCTTGGTCAAAAATCTCAACAATCTTCTTTTAATAGAATTGGTTATAAAGGCCTCACATCTCTATTATTTCAAGCAATTCAATTTTTTTGTTTAGACTCATCAATAAGAACGTTTGTCTCAATCCTAGCTGTATATTTCTTATCCTTGGAAAATAGTAAGTATTGTTGAAAATTAAGATCAGGCTTTGATACACCTGCAGCTATTGTTGAAAAGGTCTGAAGACTTACAATGCTCCTCTAGAAACTTGCTTCTATGTATCATATCCACCCTGGAAAAATAAAAGAAACTACCAAGAATGCTTGATAATTAAACTTTTTTGCCCTTTATTTGAAATTTTGTGCTCTGTAGCTATACAACCAGCTTCAGATTTATTGGTCATCCCCTGGCCTTTACTTTACATTGTCTCTACTTCTAGCCTTTATTCTGATTTTCCCGCGCAGATGGTTTTCTTGGCTTTTATTAAGATCTCCACACTCTAATTTACCTCTAGAGAATCTTGAATGCCAAAGACCTTCTCCCAATTAAGCCTTCTATTGCTCAAGCAGCTCACAGTGTGTGTTTTATATCATCATGTTTTCCTTTAAAAGTGCTGCTTGTCATCTAACTCAAACAACAGTTGCTTATCAAATCAGTACAATGCATCCCTGGAGAGCATGGCTGCAACACCTAGGATTTTATCAGTGTTGTTTAGGTAGGCATTGAAATTGGTCTGGAAATGAAGGGGGAGTGCAGACATAGCTTGTTAGGTCACTTCTAGGTTCAGCTTACCCATCTGATGAGCATTTCTACTCAGGTGTTTCAAGGTTAACATGTATGTTCAGGATGTGGGTTTATCTGGGGGCCAGGGCTTCTGCTTCAGTGCTGTGAGTCTTC
This sequence comes from Entomophthora muscae, assembly GCA_014839935.2. NCBI lineage: Eukaryota > Fungi > Entomophthoromycota > Entomophthoromycetes > Entomophthorales > Entomophthoraceae > Entomophthora > Entomophthora muscae. The sequence goes on from QTSX02002383.1 coordinate 99,884, forward strand.
TGGGACAGGGGTTTCCACACAAGGGAAGTCAGTCAGGTGGGGATCTTGAAGGTGTAACAAACAATTATTAATCAAAAGATTATAAAAGTAGCACTAATAATTATTGATGCCTTGGGGCTCAGGTTATCATGATTTTCTTAGATTATCCTTATGTCAGGATAACACATTCTATAAGCCAGGCCATTAAAAAGAAAGCTGAGAAGATTGATGAGCATGACCTATCAAAAGACTGACACCAACTTGATAATGTACAAGGCCAACCTTCCTAACATGAACCAAGATGTTACAAGTGATAGTTCACTTCTAATATCAAAGTAAAATCTAGAACAAGGATCAAAACTTGGTCTTTGTTCCCTGCAGCCCGCCAGTTCAGAGGACCAAGAGCACAGATGCCCATGCCTAATTAAGAGCAAACCTGAAAGTAAATTCAATGTGAACCCACCAGAACAAAAATCCTTGCTAACACCACAGAAATTTGCAAGCAACCTGCCCGCATCTGGTGTTGGAAGTTTCTCCAAAGTGGCAACCTGCAACACTGGAAGGTCAGGTATTGAAATTAGCAACCCTGCCAATGAGAAAAATCCTGAAACTGCCATAGGCCCAAGACATGGCACTTGCCTTATAAACCTGACCAACACCATTAAAAAATTAGGGAACAGAGAGGTCCAGAAGTTTATTATACAGTAATAACCAATAGCAACCCACCCACATCTAACTCCAGAAGTTTCTCTGAAGTGTAATACATGACACTGGCAGGTTGGGCAGAAAAATTAGCACTCCTGCCAATAAGAAATGCTCCAACCCACCCAAGGCCCAAGAAATGGCACTTGTCCTGAAAACCTGCCCAACACCAAAAACCAAGTTGATGAGCATAAAGGTTCAAGAGTCTATTCTACAGTGACAACCAATGGCAATCTGCCGTGACTGATGCCACCCTGCTAGCCCTAGAATCTCATGATCATTCTGCCCAAGCCCAAGAAACCTGACCTAACAATATAGCCCAGCAGAGCTGTATAAATACTTTCCATGCCAATATCAAACCCCATTGTCATCTTGAGTAATAAATCTGTTATAAATTTTTGGTTCAATTAAATCCTACCTTATATTATACATGTTTTTCACCTTCATAAAGGACCTACAGGACTACCACCCCTGTTATTAAACCATGTCACAAGTTACAAACTCCTATTGACCATGCTTACTGGAAAACCTCAACTACAGGATTTAAACCCTGACACCCTGCAGGCTGCCAGCCTGCAAAACCAGCCTCCTGACCACTTGCAGATTTTTGGACAAGAACAAGAACAGGATTTGACTTCAGAAAATCCTTTAAAGCTTGATGAGTCAAAATCACCTACATTGACACTCCCTACGTTAAGGGTTCCTGTTAACTCAACCAATCAGCAGGAGGGTCTAGCCATAGAACCCAAAATAACTCAGGCCACCACAGAAGGGGAAACCAAGAAACTTCCTATAGAACGTGGGCCGCCCAGAGATGACCAACCCCACAACCCAACAAGGGAATTTGAGTATTCTCAGTTCAAACCAGCTAATGAATCAACTCCCACAATGGATGTCACAAAGGACTGGAAACCCCTGGTAGACAGTAACACCCAGGCCAAAGAAATTTGTAAAAGTTTACCCATGACAGATGGGCATACTTATACCCTGAACCACCAGGAAGTTGCCCATTGCCATTCTTGAAATAAATTGACATAAACCTTTGGTTCAACCAGGCTATTCCATATTTGATATTAGCTCTATATTTACAGTCTACCTCTTGCAGCTCTGCACCTAACACCCATCAACCCCAAGAAACCGCAGACCAGCCGCCCAATCTTTATTGTCCACCAGGAGCTCCCTACAGCCCAGTACATTTCACCAAGTACCCCCCCCAACCCTGCATATTCAGAGTTTATCCTAGAGGAAATCCTGATCTACAACCCTGGGACAAGAACTAGAGAGACCAAGACTGTTTACAGGAGAGGCCACAAAATCACTATACCTCCCATGCTATTCCGCAACAAGTACAACCACTTGCCCGCGTATTTGGTCCCAATGACTCCGCCTCCCACCCTGCAGCCCAACCTCCCGCAAAAATCTGTTGCTGCCAATGAATCCACTTCCTCTCAGATATTTGGAGTGATGTACATCACTATTACTGGCTTGATAGATTCTATGGTACCTGCCAGCGGACCTTGGGCTCTCCTGGGCAAATTTTTATCTCTTATTGTAAAGTTGGCCCCAATCTTGTGGTGGGTCCTCCCTGCTGAGCCTGCAGGTCATCTGCCAAGGGGTTCCCAGGAACCCCCCCTACATGCTGGATCCCTGACATTATGGAAATCTACCTCAAATACGGTAACCTGGGCCCCAAGATGTTGATAACTCTTGGGGCATCTTGTATGCTACTTTTATTGATTTCAGCTTACTATGCATACAAGCTAGCTACCAACCTAATAACATCAGCAACCCAACACTGAACCAGTATAGAAAAGAAAGACGCCCTGCTTGGTGTTGAGAACACCAAGACCCCAAACTTGCAGGTTCAGAACGTTATAGTAAATCAGACTATGACCAAGGTGAATATGCCTCAGATGGGGAAGCTCACCCTAGAAGAAGCCAGAAGAGCCATACCAGTCCTCTGTCTCCATTTTCAGGCTAACACAAACTCATATTCCAATGACACTGAGAATGTTCTTGGAGTGGCCTCCATGCTCTCTGGCAATGCCTTAGACTGGCTTGGGAAGGCTACCGCTGAGGACGTCAAGTTTTTCCTGGACTACTTCCAATTTGAGAGTGAACTGATGGCCACTGGCAACAGCCAAGACACCTGACATCACACCCTCATCAGTTTACTAGACATCAGACAAGGACCACACACTCTATAAGCCTACACCAACAAATTCCTGAAACTGAAAGCTAGAACCAAACTCAAGGACAAGTTATTAGCCATCTTTTACTGCCAAGGAGCCTGACCTGCCTTGAAGGAGCTCCTTAAGCACCATCCCCCTACGCTTGGCCTAGATGAATTACTCCTTTTGTGTAGAGGGTTGAGCCTCAATCAGGAAGACATCCCCTCTCCCACTCAACGCGCAAACCAAGCCTGGACACCCAACAGATCAGGAATGTCCCCTGATAAACTACAGCACTACTACTGTGAAGGGTTGTGTTTCTAATGCCACAAACCTGGGCACATCATTAAGGCTTGCCCCAAGAAGAGTGGTCTTAAGGTTTCCCTAGCACAAATAAACACCTCCACCCAGTCTTAAAAATTTATCCAAGTGGAAGTACAAACACTCACAACATCCCAGACTGTGGAAGCTTTCATTGATACCGGAGCTGAAAAGAGTTTTATTGACTCCGCCCTTGCAAAGGATCTAGGACTAAAGGTCACCACTGAAGGTGTCAAAGTAATCATGGGGAAAAGCTCTCACAACTTGAGATTTAGGTGCGCAATTAAGTTGCCACTGAAAATTGGTCAGAACACCTATCCAGCGCTCCCCATCATCCTGAAGGGACTTCCCTGTGAGAGAGGGGGGCTAAACTAACTAAGTTTGGCTCCCATCCTGGTGTAACAAACCACCAGGATGCCATCCAGTGCAGAACTGGGATGGCTGCTCGGAGGGGGGACCACAGGGAGGACACCGGGGACAACTGAGGGAAGTAGGCGTTCAAACCCATCAGTATCAGGCCAGTGAGCAACCAAGGAGTGCGGGTAGGAGCAGGAGAGGACATTTTGGAGGGCCCAGGGGGTACTGCATGCCTCTGGACCATGTTGGGGAGGGGAGGCATAGGAGGCGCTGCTTCTTCAGAAACGGGTGAAGTAAAGTCCACAGTGTCCAAGTCCAAATCATCACACGTCAAGCTCTTGACCACAGCCTCTCCAGAAAAGAGAAGACTGCTGGGGAGGTCCCAGAGACTGGCAGGGTCTCTACCTACCAGACAGGCCAACAAAGAGATTTTCCCCCATAAATCAGGGGAGGTGGACCACAGAAGTAGCAAGAACAGAGCCAAGGAAAATACCACAAATTTAAGAGCTGGGAGTATCATAGGAATGTTCCTCACAAAATTTGGAGTAGGACAGTATATTTTTCAGATAAAAAACCAGGCAGAACAGGGGCTGATAGGGTATACTTATCAAAATAGATCCAAACTGTAGTAGAACGGGTCCAGAGAGCTTTGCAATGATTGTGAGAGGCTTGGGAAGAACAGCAAGCAAGAGCAGGTTCAAAATCAATGATTTTAATAGAAAATTTAAAAGAAAAATAGGTATTATAAGAAAAATCAATTGAAAATTTAAGTTTTTGAACTCTGATTTTGAAAGCAAGAACAGGAAAGGCAACTACTAGATGAACCAATACTAGTATAATGAACCAGAAGAGAAGACGGGTTCAAAACCAGCTGACAGAAGGTAAGCTTGAAGCAGAAACTAACACCAAAATCTTTAGGCTATAGGAACTCAAAACTGGGTTCCAAATAAACACAAATATAAAAATAAAGTGCAGAATAGCTGCAAACTTTAATATTATTAGAAAATAGACAAGAAGGGGACTAGAAGCCCCCTTGCTTGCATAAAAGGGATGAGCTGCAAATAAGATGGGTCACATGACAGTGGAACTAAATCCAATTGGCTGGAGGCAAAACTTTGCTAGGCAGGGGCAGGGGGACTGGAGGGTTTCATTCCAATTTCCGCGGTCAGATCTGATTGGCTGGAAGGGGCACTGGTCATTTGAAATTCACTTGTGTTGCTCAGTGTCAATGTGGCAACCTCTGATTGGCCAGCTCTAATGTTTTTTAGAAGTGGGCAATACCAAGCTAATAAGTAGTCTAAATTAACCAGTGTTTCTTCCCAGGAGGGAGCAACCAAAGGCAGAGGTTCTGCAGGGTAGGCCAGCACAAACCTCTCATCTACCGTGCGAGCTAAATCATTTAAAGAATTAAGGGGTTTGGCGGGCGTTTTAGAACCTTTCTTGGTACAACAAGGGAAAATTGAGCAATCCAAAGCCAGAGGTGGAAGTGAATTTACATTCCCCACCCCTTGATTCTAGGGGACTCCTGGTCCCAAAGCCACAGCACTATTCTAAATTTCTGTAATAAAACAGTTGCCTTGAAGGGAGACAATTTGTGTGATGTTGTCATGAATGACATTTCAATACTTGTATTGAAAACCTGGAAATTGAAACCTGGGTCTCAGGGAAAGCCTATTGTTGACCAGAGTGGACAGGGAACCACCCAACTGCTAGTTGGGTCAAGCCCTGGACCACCAGAGATATATGACCCCAACCAAGAGAAACAGAAACCTGCCAACCTGCCAAGTGTTAATACTGAAGGTTTGAAATAAACATTGTAGACCCTGGAATTGAACCCTGGCCCTCTAAAGACTACTCAAGTCACAAAAAGTGGACAGAAACCCGCCCACTTGTTAAATTGCAAACCCAAGTTGACAAGTTACTCTGAGACCTGCCAGTCTCCCAAGGACAATTCCCTGAATGGTCACCAGATTGATGCTAACCTTGCACCACCAAAGATTTGGACCTATTCAGAAGTTGTAGCTTTCATTAAGGAGGTTAAAGCAAAACCTACTGTTAACTCTGCCAATGACCACCAGCAACTGCCAGTCTTCCGTCCAGAATGGGTAGTACAATTGAAATACTCAGGTGACATAGTTAACAGTGGCGGCGGAACAAAGCATTGCCACTTCTATTCACCAGAGCAGACACAACCTGGATCTGTGGCCCTCAAGAACCTAAGCCAAAATCCATTCCCAGCCAGTGCCTTGTCTGCAAACCTGAACCCTGCAAAAATTGAAGAAGCAAAAACCCATGGTATAACAGCCCTGGCGGTATGGTGATGACCATATTGTCATTTTCAATAATAAAGTTTTATGAACCTTTGGTTTGAACAAATCTTACCTTATCTAGTCTTAGTGATCTTCCATCTTAACTCTGGTCAAGTAGACCATCAGGCAACTGCCCCTTCTGGAGACCAACCTGCTGACCCTTCTCAGGCACTATACCGTCCCCCAGGAGCCCCCTTTGAACCTGTGCATTTTACCAAATACCCACCCAACCCTGCCTACGCAGAGTACAACTTGGAGACCATCCTTATTGCTGACCCCTTGGCCAGGACTAGAGAAGCTAAATATATAGGACGTGAAGGAAAGTGGTACAAAAGGCAGCCAAGATTGTTCAAAGACAAGTACAATTATCTGCCTGCCTACTTTGTTCCCATGACTCCATCCTTAACCCCACAACCCAACCACCCAATGGAGATCCCCACTGCAGCCAAGAATACGTCCACCCAACTGTTTAGAGTACTCTACATTACTCTGATGGGAATGGTAGACACTATGGTGCCCAATTCAGGGCCCTTATCTTTGCTTGGGCGATCTGTATCCTATATTATCAAGTTAGCACCCATCCTATGGTGGGCATTACCCTCTGGCCTGGCCGTATTCAGACCCAAGCCAACCAATGCCTCTACCTATGCCTGGCTTCCTGAAATTATGACAATATTTTACAAACAATGTAACCTGGGCCCCAAGATGTTGTTAACACTTGGGGCAATTTTGTGAATGCCGCTATTCACAGTATTTTGATTTTGCTTTTGGTGGGCCATTTTGAGGACAAATCTCTTGCTTTTGCTTTTGCCTCTCAAAATGAGTTGATGACTGAATCAGGAAATACAATTGTTTGGTTTCTTGCCTCTGCCCAACTCACTTGCCCCACTAATGCTGGTGGCAAGTGATCCTACCCTTCTGGTAGTGTTTTGTGGTATTCCTAACCACTATATATTCCATTTCACATTCACCAATAAAAATTAAGCTCTAATCACATTTTTGTCTTTGTGTCTTTTATACTTCCGCGCCTCTCTCTAGCCACAACTAGTAGAGATTATTTTTCCAGGGCTGCAAGGTAAACACATAGCCTTCCCTGTCATCTAACTGAGACTTAGTACAAATCCAATCCTAAGGTTAGGATTTCCCGTTATGTGTCTGTGCCGCGCCTCATAACACAACAAAAATGGTGCTCACTACAGGGGCTGTAAGCCCCTTGGTTATCCCTTTTGCATCCACATTTTCAGGTCCTTTGCCTCCGCCTATACAAGAGTCAACTTCACCTGAAATTACCAGTCCTCCTATTGAGGAAGATATTGCCAACCAGCCTATTACCCCCACCATTTTTAACCAAGAAATTGCTTTATTGGGGGGCATATTACCCCCACCATACTGAACCTTGGGAATGGTCACCGCCTAGTTGCTTACCCCATGGTTATCCTGACTTAGAACAAGTCATATTGGTAGCCCCTGGGATAGCCTGTGAAGGAGCCATCCCTTGCCTTTAGCTGCAGTTCAGTCGGGCTGAATACTACAAATGAATTGTGGCTCCTCAATTTCCACAACATCTCCTCTCAGCAGCTGGCTCCGCTGAACACTTGCTATCATCTTTTATGCAGCCTTCCTTGGCCCACCATCAAATGGTGTTGGGGCTCCACGTCCAAGAAATCTTGTCTCTGCAATCTGCAGTTACTCATCACTGGGATCAGTTTGCTGCCTATCAACAGTGGATCCATTCCCTGTTTTTGTTGGTATCTGAAAATCAACACAACTCTGTCACCTCTCAGGCCTGTTTGATTTTTCTATCAAAAAAATGTGCCAGTCTATCCCCAAGTACGCGAGAGAACGTCTACACAAGTTTCACCAGCTAGAACAACCCTGGCAAGCTCAAGTGGATTCCACCTTAAACGCTTATCTCACTGACTTTGAGTGACTTGTGCAATAGCTCAATGCCTTCAGTACATATTCCTTTGAGAAACTACAGCAGGTAGAAGACTTTGCTGCTAGAGGCCTAAATGAACTCAGTACCACATTTGAGCAATGAGAGAGCAACCACTGCTGCTGCCATAGCCAAACTCCAGACCCAAGTAAATGAGCTATCTACGCCCAAGCCAGATGTTTTGCCCTCTCCACCTTCTGATGACTTGGTGGATAGGGAACAGAGAATATGGGACACCATCCAAGAACTACATTTGACTACTCACAGTCAGTGACGTTCTGCTGAGGCGCCTCAACCTGACCCCTGGGTTCTTGAACTGACTACCCAAGTTATGGAGCTACAGCAAGAACTTGCTGCTCTACGTGCAATGATGGCAACTGCTGCTAGTCCAGTTGGAGTTGTTGATGAAGATGGCTGATGCCCTGGCTTATCTGGAGCAACTCAAATCCAGTGCGCTAGGGAATTAATTGCCCTAGCTAACAAGGTGGATCAGTTGAAACGGGACCAAACTGAGCTGGATAGAGACGTACAAGAGATGAATGACGTGATCAACTCTGTGAATGATAGGTTCGCCCCTTGCCTCTCAGTAGGGTCATACCTTACTTCCCAACTGGCTGAACTCTCCACAATAGTGATCACCCAAGGTCAACGCCTAGATACTACTGCACAACAGACCACTCAAGCTGCCAATACTGGGGCCCGTGCTGTTGAGACTCTTACCACCCTTGAAGAAAGTGTTTGCCAGCTATGGGCTAGACAAACCCCCTTAGAATCTGAGGCAGAGTTTTCCCCACATATCAACGTACTTGATAGCAACAATGATGGTCCAACTCCCAAGGCACATTTTAAGCCTACCTTCAAGCAAGTCTTTGACCCCAGAACCTCAACCATTGCAGTTTTCCTCACTATCTATGAAACTGACATGCAAAGATTATCAGATGACGTCAAAAAGGAACACATCCTAATCTGTCTACACCTGACCTTCCAAGAGGTAGTTGTGCCAGAACTGTGACGGAAATAACTGGATAATATGATGCTGTTTCTAAATGATGGGGAATAACCACCCAAATCCACATAGAATTGATGATTAACCACCAACGCGGCTTCAGATATTTTTTTGTGAATTTTCCAATTGTAACTCCAGGATTAAGTAGAACAATCAATCCTAACCAGAGTAAACCAAGATAAATGACCTGTAAAAGCATCAATGCATCTTCAGCGTAGAATTCTGGGCATTGAGAAGTGACCCAATTTTCATCTTCAGGAATGTAGGGAGGAGCTACAAAATTGGCTGGCATGAAATTAACATTTTGCGGCGCCAACAGAAAAGTTCCCAATGCTGGGCCCCATCTTCCTGAAATGATTCTGTTCAGAATCAGATTGTACGGGATATACCGCAACAACCCAAGCACAGGATGCATTTTTAAAATTTAAAATTAGAACTTGGGATAATTGATTTTTATTGAGTAAATTTAGAAGGACTCAACTCTTAGAGTTGAAACAGGGAAAATTATTCAATATATATCAGAAAAATTGACTAAGCAATACCACCTGAGTCTTGATCTCCTATTTCTTTGGCATCTTCAAGTAAGTATCTAGTCCAGGTTGCAAAGAGCCCTTGTGTGACCAGTTTCTGACAACTATTCCAATTAATGAGCTTATATTGGGTGACCCTCATATTATGTTGATTTATCAACATCAGTTTACAAGGGGGAGCTGGCATACTGGAGCAGCCGTGACCCATTTTTGATCAACCGTTTGGTTTAAATCCGTTAACTCAGTCAATTTGATACAGGTTTTCTGGCCTTCTGTGCCTTCTTACTTGGACGGACAACACCCGGCATTATGGAACTTACCGTGACAAGAACTACTCTCCATTAAGAAATGGGAAGATTTGAAGCAGCTTCTGATTGA